>JAVJIF010008035.1:0-127591 GCA_038442645.1 Agave tequilana | reverse complement strand
GCTTAAGCATCTGACCAAATCTGCAGCAATGAACCTAATTGGCTGAGTCATACGACCTCTTTATCAATACTATCATGAAGAACATTGACCTTCAATTTGAGCTTGTCTAGCTCGCCAATTTGAGATTAACGTTTCTTCACCCACTTTCGTGGATTCAACTTGGTTCTTTTCGCTGCAGCCAATTCAACCTGTTCAGTATCCATCATGGCTACATGATCTCCATCGGGGTCACATTCAATGAGATCCAACTGATACTGAACCAATTGGAGATGGTGGAGTAACATTGATTTTCACACCCGCAGCGATACATTCTTGGTCTTCAACCTCTCCTCCTGCTGAGATATATAGACTTTAATTGTGAATATATAATGTCTAAGAGCATGCCAAGGTCCTAGATTACTAATTACCAAATTAACTTTAATCCAACCTAATTACACTAACCAATCACATAATCTCCATAATCATTTCTTAATTTATCAAAAATTTTGACAGCATCTTCTCTATAACGTGGAGTCCACCCTGATACATCAACATATACTAATTCAGTCTTAACATCGACCATGAATCTTTATACAACATCCTAGGCAGTTATAATAAAATTTCGGCTTGATATCGCACACTTACATAAATAAGTCATTCATACTTGTTCCAACTCATCATCTCATAAAATAATCCAACTCAATTAAAAGAATCAACAAAACTGTTCCAAAATCTTATTTCAGAATAAATGAACTATACATAACCCGTAACATGTATCAATATAGAGTTCACTATGTTCTATACCATAACTATTAATCTATACAAGACCAACATGTTAATACAAGAAAGAATTTAAGTATAAATATCGGCCTTTAATATCCCCTCAGAGTGTTTGACGATAATCCAGTGCCATGCTCTTGAAGTTTTTCGATTATATCTTTGATTTGTCTTGACCTGAAAAATATTTAAACTGAGGGGGTTGAGCTCGACAGCTTAGTATGTGAAGTTAATTTTATTTTTAATTGAAGCGTAATATTAATAGTGCAAAGTGTACATGATACATAAAAGTGAGTGATCATGAACATAGATATTTCAACTATATAATCAACTTAGTTCAATTTATTGTTCAATTAATACTGATGTGTATATAAGTAACAAGTGTCCGTGTTTCTGTTACAATTTTGTATTATGATATCTATCGTACCATACACAGGTAACACATTCAACGCAAGTAAAGTATACATACATCTATTCAGATATCACTTGACATACTCGGTGATACACAGGTCACCCATTCATTTCAACAACATACATTATTCGGGCACCCCCCTATCCGCCATTAATGGATGGATGAATACTATTCGGGCACACTCCCTATCTGTCATGAATAAATGTAATTAGTACTTCACCACACACTCCATCATTTACTCCGTCATAACTTCGCCATATCATAACATGTCAATACACGATGTATGCACACGCTTTTCATCAGCATATCAATCAAGAATTAAATATCAATAATTATTCATATACGATCTCTTTGTCAGTAATTAAAGTTCATATTCATAACTTTTTGTCATAATTCATAAATTAGCCATGTCCATATATTCATTAGAAAATCACATTTATAATTATTTTATAATTAAATCTAATTTATTAGAAATCTCACTCATTGTTGACCAATTCTATTAATCAATATTGCATATCTGTAGCTTTCGTCCCCATGATCGTTCCAAAATCATTCGATTCCGACTCCAGATGGCCAAGATATGAACCGCGAAATATAACACAGGGTCAGATAAACAATCATTGAAAGTTACAGGGTGCTGTTAATAAGTTTCCACGGCCCGAAAATAAACATTTAAAATTATGAGGGGCTAAACAGAATTGTTGTCTTTGTTTAAGTCTGTTGGGTTAACGCGTCAGGTCCTTAGTGCGTATGGTTGAGTTGGTCTTTAAAATTCAATAACCGTCGCTCTGGCGCCCAGCGCCGCTGCCCCGGCCTGGCCGCTTGCGTCCATATATCCGCCGCCGACCAAAGTGCAAGAGAGGAAGGGAAATGAGAGAGTTGAGTGTGAAGGAGGAGATTATATTTATGATGATGATGAGGATGGTTCTGTTCATGCGGCTAGCTTCCTCTGGCGCCGCCTGGCTGGTTGGCCGCCATCACCGTGCGGCCCTGGCCGGCGCCACCGCCTCCCTTCGTCGGCTCCTGGCCTGGCCGAAGTGCAAGGGAGAGGGAGAGAGGTTATGTGCAGGAGAAGGGAATGAGCGAGGGTGAGGAGAAAACTACCAATTTTAGATCTAAATTTCTACTTTATAATTCTTTTGAAATTTCTATCATCTTGCCACCTATGTGACACAAAACCCCACTCTCCATTGAGCTTGCCACCTCTCTCTCTCTCTCTCTCTCTCTCTCTCTCTCTCTCTCTCTCATGACTCATCATTTTACTATTACATTTAATATGGTATTTGGTATTTGAATAGAATACATGTATAGGTATATTTTCATGTATATCTAATTGAAATTCATACTCACACACACTCACTTTAATTACACAAGTGTTCCACACTCTTGTAGGTAAAAAAGAATTCCCTTTAATAAAGGAAATTAGTTATTAAGAGAAAATTTAATCAAGATATGGATCAAATACAGGTTATCAACCCTAATTACCGGTATTATCACCTTAACAGAAATTTATAGGATTAAATCAATGTTTTAATGATGGGGGTTTTACAGAGCATCCTCATCACCAAGCACCCGTTGGAAGCCGCTACCGAACCAATCTAGAATCCCAAACAGCTCGTCACGGAACTCAGCCACTTGGTCATCATCCATGTGAATAAGTTCTTGTGCATTAAATCGAACGCTTGGCGCGCAATCTCATCTTTTGATCATCCATGTGAACAAAGTCGCAGGAGTTTGCTGGTGATGCTTCCATTACGCCATCTCGTCCTGAAAACAAGAAAAAGAGACAGGGAGAGCTTGCAAACCCAGGGGCGGCTCAATTTTTAGGAAGATCTTAGGCGAAAATTTTCAAATGGGCCCCTTTAAAATATACTTTAAAAAGTAATTAATATTAACTAATATTTTATTTAATTATTATTTTATTGAAAAATAATTCTTCTACCTTTTTAAGATGCAAAATTTTTAATTAAGTTTTTGTATTCAAGTTTTGCTAATGTATCTTTTTTTATAGAGCAGTTGCAGGCCCTGTCGTCAGTCTGAGGTCGGGGCGACGGGGGCGGTGAAGAGCGAGGCTGCACAGAGAGAGTTTTAATTTTGAAAAATTCTCGAATTATAATTAAATAGTTAGGGAAAGTGAAAAAGACAACTGAAAAAGTGGAAGAGACTCCTCTTAATTATAATTAAATAGTTATAGGGAGTGGAGGATATTAGCTTGGAAAAGTGGAAGAAACTCATGCTTTTCCTGTTAATATAAAAATGAAAAGGAAAAAAAAATAAAAAAAGCGTGAATGAAAGGATTCAAACTCGCACAAGCAAAGCCCACACAATTTCTAGTCATGTCCAATAACCACTCCGGAACGCCCACTTGAACAAATAAAAAATATTTTCTATATTTTATATTTCTTATTTTAGTTAAATACTAATTTACACTATAATTTTGGAGGCCCCATTATGTTTGGGGGCCCTAGGCGACTGCCTCATTTGCCTAGAGGTTGAGCCGCCCCTGTGCAAACCAAAGAGGGGAAATTGGGGAATTTGATTTAGAATTATGCGAATTTGAGAGCGCCAACTCTCTTACAGAGCTCATATTTTAGATAAGGAATTATTCCTGAAAAAATTCATGCTAAAAGAAAAGAAATTACACCAACTGCCTCTTTATACCCTCTCACTGCCTTGTGGAACACACAATGCATCTCTGTTGGTATCGGACATAACCTTACGGGTCTCTAAATGAGTCCACCCGCAACCCGCCGCCCACCCGCTACCCATTTAACTAATGACACTCTATTATTCCTGCCGACCTCCAACGTTCACAACGAACTGGGCTTCCATTTTCACTGTTGCAGAACCCAAAGACACTGTAGCAGCAGATGCAGGACATTGTGGACTACATCATGTTGATTGGTGGTGATATATGTATACATCAAAAATTCACAACAGTCTCAAGTCTTTTTTAAAGGACACAAATTTTTTAGAAGGACACAAATCTCTCAATCTCAATGTATATATATATATATGCATGTATGTATGTATAAAATATAAAAAAGTTGTTCAAGAGAAAATTTAAATTATAAGCATCTTCTTTCTTAAAGAGACAGTTAGAAGCTCTTGGTACCTCTGTAAAAAGATTAATTTAAAAATTATCCAATAAATAAACTGTTCATGAACAATTCATGTTCAGCTCGTTATTGAATTAACTCGCTTGTGACTTGCTAAACTAATGAACAAGCCGAACTCAAACAAGGTCAAATCGCCTGAGTTCCGTTCATTTACAACCCTATTTAATAGCATTATTTATTAATATTCTTAATCATATTTAATTAACAGTAATTAAAATTAAATAAGCAAGTCACATCATGGAATGTTCTAGAAAATATTTCACTTTGAAGTTATAGATGTTCTTGGAACTGCTCCAATCTAATTATTCACTAATTATTTTCTAAAGTTCTATTAAAAAGTTTCAGTTCTATAATAAAAAATCTACTAAAAAAAATTCACAGAGTGTGAGAGTTGTATTTTACATGGACTATATTTCTTCTTTCTATCAACAAGAGCTACAAGGAAACATGAGGAACAGGCTTTAAGTCTTTTTTCCCACAAAGTTTCGTGGTCCATTGCGTGTTACAGATTTCTGCAAGAGGCAAACGAAGTTTTTTTTTTTTTTTTTTGTATGTGTACTCTCTGTGCTTTCCTTCCGTATTAAAAGCCTCTTGTAAATACTCTCCATCGCCATTAAGTCATTATGATGCTGGAAATCAAATTGACGCTCATAATGACACTAGAATTTGAATCAACATCTGACGGGACTAGGCGACAGCTGGCCTTCAGAAGCGACACCTCCCATTAAATGCTAAGAATTTCCCGTGACGTAGAGATATACTCCAGATGATTTTCTGACTGCAAGTATCGAAGATGAAGACAAAAGACCTCTCCCAATCGACTCTGCCTCCCTACTTTCCTCCGCGAGCTTCGACAAGTGCGTTAGCGGATGAGTCACCATTAGTGGTCAAGATTCGACCCCTGTCAGGATCACGACACGTGTTTAGAGGTAGGAACATGGGAAAGCGCTCAGGATCCTCGTTTCAAAATCACAATCACTCCTAAATCTGACGCGAGTCCTAACCCACAACTCCAAAGCCACACTGTCTTCCGAAGACATCTCTCACACTAGAGTCCAAAATCACGGCTACCTGAGCCGACTCGACTCTAGAATGAATTTCTCGCCACATGGCAACTTTATCTACAATAGCGGATAGATCGACACGAACTTCTTCAAGTCGCGGAATTATTACGCGACTTTATCCTCTTTCTCGTCCAGAGCCACCTTACAACTCATCAAGTAGTTGAAGATAGCAACATATCACCTCTTCATCACACCAATCCTAATTACTTGGATACAATTTCAACCGTTATAAGGATCAATAGATTTAAACCGATCGGTTGAAGATCTGCATCAATCTACATCTACTCTTCTGCCGGGTACAAATACTCCTCCTTCTTCAAGGAGAAGAAGGTCGCTTCTTATATTCTCAGAGTACATACAACATCACGCTGGCAATTTTTTTTCTACCAATCCACCAAATTTTCCTATGTCGGTCTTCTCTCCTTACCATCTACTGATTCGCACGTTCGAGAGTCTTACTCCTAATCTAAAAGGTGTCTTTCTTCTCTGTGTGCTCTGACAGGTTTGATCGGGGCGAAATTTATCCACCACATCTCAAAAGAAGATTTTGCAGGCTCAATGCTTTGCTTGGAAAGTCTAAAAAGCTGTGTAACGCCCCCACCGGGTTTGAAGACACTACTGTGACGTATATATGCAAGGCAAAAATACCCTCACATATATACACTAAGCATTAGTATATGCATGAATCAGAGTACAGAAGTACAATGGTAATATACATTCTAACATAAATAGTACAAGTACACTGTTATACAGAGTGTGATCCAAGATTGCATGAATATTACATCACCAGAAGGTTCAAAAATATGATTTACAAAGAGATTTACAACGTATAAAAACTGGTAGATACTTACGAGTTGAAAAAGGAATCGCAAAAGTTGGTGAAGAGGAAACAAGTCGGGATGAGACAGCTGATCAACCATGCTACCGTTGTGCCACTGTGATCTCCACGGAAGGATTTATCGCGGTTCAAGTTTCGGAATCTGGATAAGCAAGTCCAGGGGTTGTCAGAAAGTAACCAAACAAGCATGTAAAATGAAGTTAAGTGGCGGGCACATGTAAGCACATGTGTACTGAAAAGTGTATCGTGTACTCAATCCATGTGCAATAAACAGTAATAAATGGTAAATGTAGATTCAATATAAAATCAGGAGCAAACAAATCAAGGGATTAATACAATAGCACAAGCATTTGAAATCTGAATCAAAATCCAAACACGAAGTCTGAGTTAAAATCCGAGTCATAAATCCCAGTTAAAATCTGACGAATGCAAATATAGGTAAACCAGTTGTACAAGCTTAGTTGATGTATTCATGAGATTAGTACGTCGAGAGAATAATCTAAATAAAAACCCTCATAAATATGCCTTATACCTCATGTCACCATCAATTGAGTGTATACAACCCGAGTTGTCTTCAAAATAACAGAATAAGAGAACAACATAAGCAGGTATATCATTATCCTTATACACAGAGTGGGACAAGTGTAGTCCAGTAACCGAAATATCAGGAACATTCATTGTAGTATAGAATTAGTGTACAAGTGGCGGAAAGGATAACTTAATCATATAACAATAGTAATAATTAGTGTCGTATGTTATTTTAAAGGATTTGCCCCTCCCGAGTGCTAAAAATAGCGCTTCTTTTCTCCCATTTTAAAACACAGAAAAAGTATAAAACAAATACCTCTTCTTTCTTCTGTATTCTGAAGTGAAAGTCTGCATTCCGGATTCCGAAGTAAAACTGAAGATCCGAAGTGAAAGTGAAGAAGTAACTCGGACTCTGAAGATTCGTTTTGAAAGAAGGCTCAAAAATTCAAACAGTTTCTTTAATAGAATTGTTGTCTGAATTTGTAACTTCCAAAGAAGAATATTCTTCTATTTTCCTCTTTTCTCTACAGTGCGTGTTCCTCCAAAGTAAAGACAAATATTCTCCCTGAAATTTGTCTCGGTCCTGCTGCTTTGATAATCCTGTGAAGGTACTGATTAACTACGGTTCGACCGTACGGTGATTTGGTAGTGCTATCTAAATACCGTAAAGGAGTATTGTATCTTGGGAGATCAACGCCCAATAACCCGTTAGCACCGTAGCGGGGGACATAATTGTCTTAAGGAGATTCGCTATAAGCGTACCTCACTCCAAGTACTATATAAGTGAATTAATATTCTTTATATAGAGGTTATACAAATATTCAGTACATTGAGATCAAGTCTAATTCGTGTTTAACCAAGAAAGTAATTGAAAGGTGGTTCTGTAATTAAGGAACGATCTATTGAACGAAAAACCTCTCACCTGATATTTACCGACCTGGCCAATTAGATATGTGACATTGATTAGTTGTCCGATTGATCCTAGAAACAACACACACAATAAAATATAAAAGAGTTGTTCAAGAGAAGGTTTGAATTATAAGCAAATCTTCTTTCATAAAGAGGCGGTTAGAAGCTCTTGGTACCTATGTCAAAATGATTAATTTAAAAAATTATCCAATAAATAAACTGTTCAAGAACAGTTCGTGTTCAGCTCGTTACAAAATTAACTCGCTTGTGACTTGCTAATCAATAAACGAGCCGAACTCAAACAAGGTCAAATCGCTCGAGTTCTGCTCATTTAAAACCCTATTTAATAGCATTATTTATTAATATTCTTAATCATATTTAATTAATAGTAATTAAAAATTAAATAAGCAAGTGCCACGTCATCGAATGTTCTATAAAATATTTCACTTGGTAGTTATAGATGTTCTTGGAACTGCTCCAATCCAATTGTTCACTAATTATTTACTAAAGTTCCATTAAAAGTTACCAGTTCTATAAAAAATTCTGCTGTAAAAAAGTTTTAGTTCACTAACAGAGTGTGAGAGTTGCATTTTGCATATTTCTTTCCATCAGCAAGAGCCAGAAGGAAACATGAGGAACAGGCTTTAAGCCTTTCTCCCCCTTAAATTTCGTGGTCCATTGCGTGTCACAGATTTCTGCAAGAAGCAAACGAAGTTTTTTTTCCGTATGTGTACTCTCTGTGCTTTCCTTCCCTATTAAGGGGCCGTTTGTTTCGCGTAAAAGTCCGTAATTCGTAAATGACCTACAACCCAGTTACAACTACGGCGTTTGTTTGGACCGTAATTCGTAAAAGACTTACACAACCCAATTACCCCTCACTTGCAACCCAATTATTACTCACTTACAGCCCAGTTACAGTTAATTTGTGGTCATGCAAATTTGTATTATTTTTTTATGTTAATATTAAATTTTTTAATATTTAACATTTTTAATATTTATTTGCAATATTAAAACTTTTTAAATTACCAAATAGTTAATTTTGTGATCAACTTTTTCACTTACGACTTACACATTACGACAACCAAACATCGTAAAACACAATACACTTTTCCACTTACAACTTTATATTACCAACCAAACACCATAAAGCTTACATGCATGTAACTAATTTATAAATGTAAAAGACTTTACCAATTACAACTTACGAATTACGGCTAATTACGACAACCAAACATACCCTAAAAAGCCTCTTCTAAATATTTTCATTTTTCTTGTGTAATGGCAGACGGCTCATCTCCACACCCAGTGTACCCTAGTTTTCATCTTTATACCATTACAACTGTACCGTTTGTTTCGCGTAAAACTCCGTAATTGAAAATGACTTACTACCCAGTTACAACTACGGCGTTTGTTTAGATCGTAATTCGTAAAAGACTTACGTAACTCAACTAACACTCACTTGCAACCCAGTTACCACTCACTTACAGCCCAGATACAGTTAATTTTGTGGTCATACAAATTTGTAATATTTTTTTATATTAATATTAAAATTTTTAATATTTAACTTTCTTAATATTTATTTGCAGTATTAAACTTTTAAAATCACCAAATAGTTAATTTTGTGGTCAACTTTTTCACTTACGACTTATACATTACGACGACCAAACACCGTAAAGTACAATACACTTTCTCACTTTACAATTTTATATTACCAACTAAACACCGTAAAATTTACATACATGGAACTCATTTACAATTGTAAAAGACTTTACCAATTACAACTACGAATTACGGCTAGTTACGACAATCAAACAGAGCGAGTTCCATTGAGTTATCATTATACGAAATCAGAAACCTCTCAAAACAAAGAAGAAAGATAAAATAGGAATTAGGAACCCAAGAGTAAATAGTGGATTTAAAGAGAATGACATTCTTAATTTTCAATATCCCAACCGTTATTGTTGAGACAATAAGTTTGCCTAGAAGTAACTTAGGTGGAAGATATGCCACCAATGATTTATGGTGTGCATCGATCGGTTCGATCTGGTTTTCATCAAAAAATTCGGATCGAACCACACTGCTTAATTTTCAAACCGAATCGAACCGAAATTTTTGATTCGGTTAACATTTCGGAGTTCGGTTCTAAGAGAGGAAGACAACTGTAGTTATATTAGCTTGTGAGTAACTCTTCTGTTCAGGTAACTCAAGACTAGGACTGGATCTCGGCGTTCCATGACTACAGATTCTAATCTTGACAATTCGGAGTACCGAACCATGCCAATGCTCTCTCCTTCAGGTAATTTTGAGTTGAAGAAAATTCGGTATGTTTTGGTGTACCAAATTCAAAAAACTTGTGAACCGACAAAAACGAACTCCTTCTCAAAACGCCCTGATCGGTTTGATACAGTTCGGTTCTGTTTTACGGTTTGTCCAAACCAATGCTCACCCCTTCATTTCGCTACCGAACTTGAGAAATCTTAAAAAGTTTATATGATCAATATCTTTAATCCTAACCCAATTCACTTGATGTCGCCGACGTCAGAGTACCAACCTCCAAGAAAATTGAATGAATGAAGCTATGCCACCTTAATTAGCATAGGAGTTTTGTATCACTGTCTGTTGAACTAGCTCCTGATCGTATTTTAGTTTTTCTTTATCTCTCTGCGTATGACGATCAGGTCATTTGTCAGATCAATCTGCCACCCTTACTCTTCACCTGTTTTTTGCTATTAAAATGCCGATTCTTTTGTTAGTGACACACATCTGTGTCGCGTTCGAATAAAATCTAGTCTAACATATATAAATATTTAATTTAACTTGAAATCTAACTATCCATTTACATCCTGTTTGAAAAAAGTTTAAAAATAAGAAAAAATATTTATTAGAAATCCTTTAAACAATTTTGCTTTTCCTTTTGAAACGTAGATGGTTGCCGAAAAGAAACAATATTTATTAGATAGAGAAACATGATATTTATTTTAAAAAAATAAGATAAAATAAAATCTCTTTCTTCAGTAACATTTTCATATTAGAGTTAACTAGAATAATAATAAAAAATAAATCTATAAACAAAAGTACAATGAAAAACCTTTCATAAATTTTATTTTATATCAATTCCACTTTTGCTATCAAAAAAATCGAATTCAAAACAACATCCCACTGAAATCAAACTGCAACCCTTTTCGGAGTTTTACGTTGAAGCTTGTTTGGTTAAGGGTGGAAGTGAGGAAGTGAAGAAGTGAGGAAGTGGTAATAGTTCCCTTTGAAACTTGGGAATTGGTTAGTAAGTTTTTTGTTGTTTGGATGTTGTTGGGAAGTGTGATTTGAAAAATGTTATGTCTTTTCCGGTGTTTGGATGGCAATATGGAAGTGGAAGTGGAAAAGTTGACCACAAAGTTGATCGCAAAATAATATTAAAATAAAAATTAGTTAAGAAAAATAAAAATTGGACTGTAATTAGAATGCAAGTGAGATTTATATGAGCAAAAAATTAACTGTTTTGTGCTACAACTTATTACAAATGAGATTTACATGACCACAAAATTAACTGTAGCACACTGGAAGTGAGGAAAAGGTTATGTAAAAGAGAAAAGAGAAAAGGAAAAGACCATTTTCATTTTCCTTTTCCGGTATTTGGATGAACAGCGGAAATGAGAAAAGACACTTCCCACTTCCTCACTTCCACCCAATTCCTTGAATCCAAACAGCCCAAATAGGGGTGGCCACCGGGGCGGGTCGACCCGCGTCGACCCGCCCCGACCCGTACTGTGCGACTCGTCGGAGTCGCACAGACGGGTTGACGGGTCAACCCGTACCCGCCCCGTTAAGGGGCGGGTCCAAACGGGTTGACCCGTCCCGTGACGAATCACGGGACGAGTCGGGTCGGGGAAGATTTTCCCGACCCCCCTTCTTATTATATTTTTTTTTAGTCCAATAATTTTTTAAGAACGTTAGAGGGGAAAATTATTCTGCGCCCCCTATATTAAAAATTTTTTTGTTTTAAACCCTCAACGGCTCAAAATTGAGCCGTTGGGGTGAAAAAAGAGGGTGCCCTCTTTTTTCACCCCAACGGCTCAAAAATGAGCCGTTGGCCCATTAAAAAAATAAAAAAAATAAAAACAATTTCCTGTTCTTTCTACCATGGCCCGAGATATACTAACACCTCCGGCCTCTACAGTAGCGTCCGAGAGCGCGTTTTCTGCAGGTGGTAGAGTTTTGACACCCTGGAGGAGCAGGTTGACGCCGAAATACTTGGAGATGGCGGTTTGCTTAAAGGACTGGTTCGATGCAGAAAGACGCACACAAGGAAAAGCTATTCTGGATGAAGAATTTGAACAAGACGAGGATGACGAATAGAGAACCACCAGAATTTTTATATACATTGTATGAGATGAGCACCAGAGTTTTGTTATGTATACGAGATGAGTTTTATGTACATTGTATATGTGATGAGCAATGTATATGATTTTTTCATATTAATAAAATAATTTGCCTTACAAAAAAACTTGTAATTAGAGAAAATCAATTCTATATTTTTTTATAATTTTAGAAATTTTTTAAAATTTTTTCCTCTTTTTTCCCTAATTTTTCCTATTTTTTCCTATTTTCTTTTTAACTTTAAATTTTAAAATTTATGAATTATCGAATTAAAAAAAAAAAAATAGGCGAGACGGGTCCAACCCGTCTCGCCGAATCCGGTAACGAATCGGGATCAGGGCCCAGAATTTCAACCCGTCCCGTTTAACCCGTGACGAGACGGGTCCAACCCGTCTCGTCCGGGATTCGTTTGTTAGACGGGACGAATCAACCGTTGGCCACCCCTAAGCCCAAATAGCAACTCACGAGTCACGAGCCCATCATATTATCTGCCCGCACAATAAATGTGGGCGACGTAATCGAATCCAATATAAAATCTTGTAATTGCAGCAGTCGCGACAAAAACGTGGGTGAGAAATGCAAAAATCGTGAATCCAATCCTCCCCTTAACTTGTTCCTGGGGACCACCGTACCGCAAGCCCCGCAGCTCCCCTGTTCTCTCATGGCGCCAATTGCACCGGTCCTCTTCTCTCTCTTGCTGCTTCCCGCTGTGCTTCCCCGCGTCACGTGCTCCCCGCCGGTTCCTCACGTGCCTGCACCTCTCCGAATAATTCGATCTCCAACTATAAATTCGCTGGTGGAGTCAGCACCAGAGCCAACCACAGCAGCGGCAGCAGCATCAAAATGAAGGAAGACAGAGCGTCGAAGCTCCGATCGGAGTTCCTCGATGTCCTCCTCAGTCGCCGCCGGCACCTCTTGGGTATAAAATTCGCCCGCGAATTCGTTGGTTTCGATTAAAAAGTTTCGATTTTTATCTCACTTTCATGTTTTTTTATTCCAGTTCCTCTTAGTGTTGAGCTGGGGAAGCCAGTGAAGGACCCAGTTTATCAGGGAAACACTGCTCTTGGCTCTCGGGAGGTTAGATTTCTAATAGTTTCTTCCAAATTTTATTGGTGAATGTTGGTTGATTTGTTTATTGGTTGCAGGTGATGGAATCCTGCCCAAGGGAGAATATCAAGGATTTTAAGGATAAATTGGTTGAAGAAAACATCTACTTGATTACTGAGGTGAGCTGTTGTCTTGTGTTAACTGTGCATTACTAACGGTTAGCTTGATGTAGTGTTTGTATTGATGCTGGGTTTTGGTTTGGAGACTGAAATTTTTTTTGACTCGAAAAATGATTTTAGTAATATGCGAGTGCAACAGAACAACTAGAATGTGGTTTCTTTTTCTGAGAAAGTCTTGAATGTTGCATTATTTATGTTAGACATTTGACCATTCCATTAGTTTATTACATACCATTTTCTGAGAGAAAATTGTCCAAATGTCTCTTAAGATAGAACAGAAAAGTCCCTATGCTTCTAAAAGAGGACGAATACAGACTGTTTCTCAAGATGGTCACCAATTATGACAAGGGTTTTTCCTCTAGAGATAATGGCTTCACGAAATTTATATCAAGTTACTTTTTCTTTATTTTCTTTTCCCTATGAGCTTGTAACTGAAGGAAGGGAATGTGGTGGTTTAGCCGTTCAGGGGTTAATCAAGAAAAGGAACTTAACAAATCAAATTCCATATAAGATCCATGTGGTTATGGAGTGGAGAAGGTATGTAAAATTTGCAGTTTACTCTCTTGATCAAATATAGAGGTGAAGCACAGAGATTTTTCCTCGTTTTCCTTGCGGATATATTCCGCTTATATGCAATTTTCACTCTATAGTTGGTTTGAGATTAGTCTATGAAGAGATTCATCATTTAGAATTTCTCAGTACATTAATGCTGGTGTATGTTCTGAAGCATCAGCTACCTAACCCATAGCCCAAGGTTGAATGGTGCAATTGTCTTGTAAGAGCAGCTTATGCTGTGTTTTAGTGATGAATCGGCTCTTGATTTTGTTCCTTAATTTTTCGTTTGCAGGCTGGTGAGCAAGGGCGTTGCCTGTCTTAATTTTAAGCATGAAGGAAAGTGCTCAGCAAAGACGTCCGGCTATTGTATTTTTGCATAGCTCTTATAAGTGCAAGGAATGGTTGCGTCCATTGCTTGAGGTGGAACATCCTTAATGGCTTTATTTACTTCTGATACTAACATGGCAAATTTATTCTTGAAGGTTGATTGACTCGCTGAATGAAATTCTTCGTTCAGGCATATGCTTCCAGGGGATATATTGCTGTTGCAATTGATTCTCGCTACCATGGTGAAAGAGCCAGCAACAAGACCACTTATCTAGATGTAATTAATAATGCATTACCCCAACAACACAAGTCTGAAAGGGTCCTAATTCCAGTTATTTATTGACCTATGTTATGGAAATGTGGCCTCAAAATTAGTGACATATGCTATTGTCTATGCATCATTCCTTTGTTTTAACTTTCTGACTTGGCTTCATGAATAGGCTCTGGTTTCAGCTTGGAGAGGCGGGGACACAATGCCTTTCATATTTGATACAGTAATATCTTTTCCATCAGCTTTGTGCAATAATTTCTTTAATGCTTTGATATTATTCCATGCTCGAACATTACACTGGTAGGACATGTTGCAGCTTGATCCTTAAGTGAACTAATTTTCACATTGGCAGGTATGGGATTTGATAAAATTGGGAGATTATCTTGTGAAGAGGGAGGACATTGATCGTTCAAGAATTGGGATTACTGGTGAATCACTTGGAGGTTAGATGGAAAAAAGTTAGTTGTAGTTCGACTATATCCAATAAAGAGTTGAACATCTGGAGCTCAGATTGGAAGTTTATTATTGTAGGTATGCATGCATGGTTTGCTGCTGCAGCTGACACTCGTTATGCCGTTGTGGTCCCTATAATCGGTGTTCAAGTGAGATGATTAAATTTGAATGCCTGTGCATGTTGATAGAGATAATTTCCAACCTTCTCTGTGTGCATTGTAGGGGTTTCGGTGGGCCTTGGATAATGACAAGTGGCAAGCTAGAGTTGATAGTATAAAGCCTGTCTTTGAAGGTTTGTTGACAAGTATTATCCATAATTATCCATGTTTATCTATTTTATTAGGCTTGAATGATTCTCATTAGGCAGTAGTTATCATTGCACTTTGAGCTCTCTGATTATGTTTCACCATTTACTCCTTTCTTCTATTGTTTGATCATCATCATAGGCATCAACATCTTACTAGTCTTTTAGCGGGGCCAACTATGCAGTAGAAAGCTCCATTTAAGATTGCCATTGAGGTCTGGTTTCAGTGGTAAAGGAGTGGGGGTGAGTTTTGTGGAGCCCCGCGTACAACTCGTGTACTAGAGAAGTGGAGGCACTAATTGTTTGGGGGGGGGGGGGGGGGGTGTCACGTGAACCCCCGACTCCACCCAAAGAAGGCTCTGGCCTATGTAATTTGTGCCCCCGGTTGGCTCGGTCTCTCTCTCTCTCTCTCTCTCTCTCTCTCTCACATCTTTGATTTTTGATCTGTATCGACTGCTGTAGAGAAACCATCCCCATGGTCTCGATTTGGGCTTGCATGTGTTTCGCAGCGAGTCTCAACTTGTGACAGCTCTCGGCCTCTCTCTCTCTCTCTCTCATTTTTTATCTCTGATCTCTGCCAACTGTCGTAGAGAAATCATCCCTGCCGACTGCCGTAGAGAAATCATCCCCAATAAATCCGCAGCGAAATCTAGGCCTGCATTGGTTAAATTTGCTCTCAGCCTCTCTCTCATTTCCGATCTCGACATCTCTCTCTTTGATCTTTGTCTATTTTTCTCAAATATTTAAATCTCTAAATTCATCCTCTCTTTCTCTCTCTCAAATCTCACACTCAAATCTCTAAATCCTAAATCCTCAAATCTTATCTCTCTCTCTCTCTCTCTCTCTCTCTCTCTCTCGATCTCACTATCAAATTCTTAAAAGCGACGATTGGGACTAGGCGGCTTCCACAGGACTACGACTCACGAGCCACGTCCACTTTCTCATCGTAATCATCGGTATGCTAGAATTTCTTTTAATTTAGAGGACTCATCGACTTTGTTTATCTTGCCATTGTGATAATGTTTTATAAATTTTATTGTTCATCGTGACATAATTTATTAATATTTAAAAAAATATTATGATAAAATTAGTTAATTAGTGATTAGTGTGTTGTGTTTTGTATTTTTATTATAGTCTTATAAAAGTTGCATGTTGGATGTAACTATTTGGATGTTTGCTAATAACATATATATTGTGACATCAAATTATGCAAAATTATCGATTGTTGATTTTTTTTTTGTTTGTTATATTTGTTCTAAATGAGAATTAAGCTATATCTTTTCAAGTTGGATGTGTAGTTTTATTTTGCAACGACCATTTTTATACGATAGAATATTGGTTGAGAGTTTTTGAGTTTGAGACTCCTTCCTTTCTCTTAGTCTCTTGGAATTAAAACTATTATGTTATTTATCATTTACAATTTTGATAATATTGAATATTATTTTGTCCCCCCTTAAAATCCTGGTTACGCCACTGAGTAGAGGAAAAAAAAAAAAAATAACACAATGAAAGATTTGACAAAAATTTATGACCGACTGTTACCAGACGTCAATCCTCTAAATTGGTACTAAACTCTGGCCAAGGAAATATAGATCAGGGCTTTGCCAAAATCCTAGAAAACCGGTTAGCATGTGTCAAATTCCTCTAAATTGGGTGCTATTGCTGGTGATCACCTTTATACTGAAGATTAAGAAAGTTTATTTATACAATTTTGTAGTCAATATTGGTTGTTGGTGATAGATTTCAAACTAATGCTTGTTTTTCTAAGTAATAGGCCTGGCCTGGCATCTAGTTTCTTGCTATTACATTTCTCATGTTACTTTAGTATTACGTTAAATTTGTTATTTCAGGGATTGAAGGGGATTTGCTCATTCTTAATCTCTCTGATCCATACACGCAACTATAACCAATCTTGAATCATAATTATCATGATTCATGAAACACATTCTTTTGTTGCCACAAATTTTTCCATCCTTCTGCGAAGAACCAATGTTATTAAACCCCATAGCTAACGGTTTTTAACTTTTCTGCCTGTGAGTGTGATTTTTTGTGTTGGCTTTGGTTTCAGAAGCAAGATTGATTTGGGAAAGACAGAAATTGATAAAGAGGTGGTGGAAAAGGTGAAACCTCATCAATTTTAGTTATCTGTTCGGATGCACTGAGCGGTTCCATGTCTTTATTTTGTACTGTGTGCGATTTTTTTACACCAAGTTTGATTCGGCTCATGATCCCACTGGTTTGCCACAGGTCTGGGATAGAATTGCTCCAGGACTAGCCTCACAGTTTGACGCACCTTATACCGTTCCCGTCATTGTGCCACGACCTCACCTTATTCTAAATGGTATATTCACATATATCTTTTGAAAGAGATGTTGAACAGAAATAACTTTTTTTTAATATACTCTGCAAGAACTACTGAAGGTATATGACGTGATACACTGATTAGGATTACAATGAGCTGCTGAAAATTGATGTCTTAGTTATTACAGCATCGGCAATCATCTTAAGTCCTAATTTTGGATGCCTGCAAAATGTGGTTTTCATTTGTTTGTTATTTTGCTTCAATATAGTATTTTTTGAACATTCGATTGCATATGTCAGAACCACCTAATCATCTGGAAATTGCTTGTTGCACCTTCTGCGTGGTCGAGAAGGGGCAAAAAAAGAACATGTGCAGCACACACACACAGAGCATCAACACCCTTAAGGAACAAAATAAAAAGTATAATACATAATGACATATTAAATACATATCCTCAAAGTAATTGTTAGTTTCTTTGTGGAGAAAATTAAATAACTTAGTATATGAGTAGTTTGGGATGTGCACATCCTTTTTGTAGATAAACTTAATGCCTTATCCCATATCTCTACGTGTTCTCAAATTGCCTGAATCACAGGTGCGGACGATCCTCGTTGCCCCTTGCTGGTTTGGATACTCCCATCTCGAGAGCACTCGAGGCATATGAAGAGGCCAATTGTCCAAAAAAGTTCAAGGTATAAGCCAATTTCTGACCCGAGGAAATGTGTTTTTTTGCAAGCTCTTTCATCAAAGGAAAGAATAATGAATGAATCTTAGACATTCAAATTTTAAGCCTGTACTTTTACTTAACGCTTTCATTCATTTAAGTCTTTTTAGTGAAACATGGAGGAGTAATAGGGTTTCCCTTACACCGTTATGCGGTTACACTTCTGAATTGTTGTTTATCATTTATTTGTTTGAGACAATAAAATAAATTACAATGAAAGATTCTGTTTAAGCCAACATCTATTTATTTCCTAGTTTGAGTTATTTAGCATTTCCTTCTTCTTCCTCTTTATTTGGTTGACTGCAAATCAAATAGGAGCTGTAGAGAGCTCCAACAGAAAAATAAATAAATAAGTAAAGGAGGAGGAGGAAGAAGAAGAAAGGGAAAAAGAAAGGAAAAGCAAAAGGAAACAGAAACGGTTCCGGGTTGATCCTAGTAAATCTTTTCGTTGATTCTTAGACACTTAAAACTTGGTTGCTTCTTTGACAATGTGATTTCTATTTCACCAAAATAATAATAATGATGGCGATGATGATTTCTAGCACAATGTTTGAAACTCCAATGTTACTATAAACGAGAAGTTGGAATGACCATATCCAATTGTTATGGTTTGAGGATCATAATCCATTTTGGGCTTTGGCTAAGGTCAAAATCCTCAAGCAATAAGTGTATTGATAAATTATCTTCCTGATTTCACTTTCTTTTCCATGCTACACATTTTTTCCCCCCTTTCATATCTTTTCCAAAAAGAAAAAAGAGAAGGAAAAAAATACAGCCAATGTGCATGCTTTCCAGTTATTTTTCACACTCCTTTAAATTAAAACAATCAAGTTGTAACTTACATATTGGCTAAAACTTCCAGTTTACAGCGGAGCAAGGAATTGGGCATCTAATGACAGCTTCAATGGTGAAGGAAGCGAGTGACTGGTTTGACAAGTTCCTCAAGTGATGATATGTCTCTCTGGCCTCCTTGCTATAAATTTTTGTATCGTCTTTTTCTTCTATATTTGAAAGAATTTGCTGTGTTGTTTAGAAAAAGTCACTAAATCTCTACTGTGAAACAGTGCTGTTTAATCTTATGCTTATTTTGATGCATTTGAATTTTCATTTGTTCTCCTATTAAGAGAATAAGTAGCTTCATTCTTGGGCTTTCAAGTTCACCATTTCAATTATGACTGTCATCTTCTACTGTTCTATTTATAGCATGAAGAAATTGTAGTGTGGCCTTGCTACTGTGTAATCATATATTACTTATGGAATAAAAGTTCTTTTTTTTACTGCAGAAATTGTTATTCTCTCATTCAAGTAATGTTGTTTATGCCCACATATAATCATTGCCAGCAGATGTAGTGGAACAGTTTTCAAATCACTACAATGTGTTGACGGAGAGGAGGACGTTGACTACTCAGATCCATCTGCAACATTCTCACCAATTTCTCCTGTTCTCCAAACAAACTCTAATATCATGATAGGCTGTTGGGTCATATAGAGCAGCTTTCGCACTCTATCAATTCTTGGAAATTATAACTTCACGATCTTGGGAGATACTTACATCTAATATCGATCTCACACCGTTCCCTATATTCGAATGCAAGATTTATTCCGTTGAAGTTGATCTACATTATTTCAAGTAATTAAAAACTAAAATCATGTATTTTGAATATTTTTTTTTTTCTATCCATAAGTAGGCACAAAATGAACGATAGAAAATAGCATATTGCTTAGATATACGTCTTTAGACATATAAATTCTCGATCTGAACATTTCATGGTGAGCTAAACACTTAAAAACCTTCACACCAATTTTGTTAGATTTTAATTATTCTACACTCTTAAACTAAACTAAATTCTCGATTCGTGTCCTTCAAAAGGATTTGTGTCCTTCCAAAAGAGATAGACTTGTGTCCTTCCAAAAGGATTTGAGGACGAATCTTTCTCACTCAAATACCAACATCCGACATTCGAATAAAAGATCCACTCCGTTGAAATTAATCTATATTAATTCAACTATCTATAAACCAAAATCAAGCGTTTTGAATATTTTTTACCCATGCATCAACTAGAAAAAAAACGGACGGCTTAAATAGTGAGTTGGTTAGTTTAATGGTGTAGAATTTGAAACCTAACAAAAATTAGTTTGTAGGGTTTTTTAAATGTTTAGATCATAATGAAATGGCCATATCGAGAATTTGTATGTCTAAAGACATAGATCTAACAAACTCACTACTGTCGGCCGTCTATTTTGCGCCGCTTGATGGATGGGCAAAAAATATTTAAAATACTTGATTTTTGGTTTATAGATACTTGAAATAATATAGATCAACTTTAATAGAGTGGATCTTGTATTCGAATGTCGGAAGGTTGAATTTGAGTGGGAAGGATTCGAACTCGAATCCTTTTGGAAGGACACAAGTCTCTCTCTCTCTCTCTCTCTATATATATATATATATATATATATATATATATATATATATATATATATAATATATATATATATATATATATATGGGCTTACTGTACCTCAGCCCGCGGGCTGAGAGAGTTTTCTCAGCCTGCGGGCGTGGCAACATCACCGCCCCATATCTGTAATAATTTTGGCGGGCAAAATCCTGTAAAATCCGCCCAATTTAATGCCAGTCACCTCAACATTGTAATTTCCAAAAATACCCTCCCTCACAACTTTTTACCGACCTTGGTAGCAGTCCTCAGAAAAAGACTGCGACCTTGGTAGCAGACCTTGGTAGCAGTTCTCAGAAAAAGACTGCGACCATGGTAGCAGTCCTTAGAAAAGACTGTGGTAGCAGACCTTGGTAGCAGTCCTCAGAAAAAGACTGCGACCTTGGTAGCAGTCCTCAGAAAAAGACTGCGACCATGGTAGCAGTCCTTAGAAAAGACTGCGACGTGGTAACAGTTCTCATAAAAACACTGCGACCATGATAGCAATCCTCAGAAAAAGACTGCGACCTTGGTAGCAGTCCTCAGAAAAAGACTGCGACCTTGGTAGCAGTCCTTAGAAAAGACTGCGAACGTGGTAGCAGTTCTCATAAAAA
The DNA here is from genome assembly GCA_038442645.1 of Agave tequilana. Lineage (NCBI taxonomy): Eukaryota > Viridiplantae > Streptophyta > Magnoliopsida > Asparagales > Asparagaceae > Agave > Agave tequilana. The sequence goes on along the minus strand of JAVJIF010008035.1, from coordinate 106,377 downwards.
ACACTGCGACCTTGGTAGCAGTCCTCAGAAAAAGACTGCGACCTTGGTAGCAGTCCTTAGAAAAGACTGCGACCGTGGTAGCAGTTCTCATAAGTACTGCGACTATATTAAAAATCATTAAATATCAAATCAGATAACAAAAATTAAAGAAGCAGCATTCACTGTCTTTTACCGAAAAAGTAGCTTTTCATAAGGGATATTTGGTAATTTAACTTCTTTCGATAAGCGGGCCGCAAGTTAGTGAGGTGCAAATTGAGCCACGTCAGCGCAGGCTGAGAGAGTTCTCTCAGCCCGCGGGCTGATATACATTTTTCTCTCTCTCTCTCTCTCTATATATATATATAATACATATATATACATATATATATATATACATATATATATATATATATATATAGAGAGAGAGAGAGAGAGAGAGATGTACCTCAGCCGCCAGCTGAGAGAGTCTCTCTCAGCTGGCGCTTCAATATGGTCGCAGCTGACTGCGTCATGGTCGCAGTCTTTAAAAATCATATATTTTCAATGTAATTATGACTGGGACCATGGTCGCAGTTCTCAGAAAACACTGCTACCATGATAACAGTCCTCAGAAAATACTGCGACTTGATCACGATCCTCACAAAAACTGTGACCATGATAACAACGCCCAAAATTGTGGCTGAAATTCAGCCACGTCGCGCCAGGTGAGAGAGTCTCTCTCAACTAGCGGCTGAGGTACAAATCTCTTATATATATAAAGGAGATAGACTTATGTCCTTCCAAAATGATTTGAGGTCGAGTCCTTCCACTTAAATACCAATATCCGATATTCGAATACAAGATCCACCCCGTTGAAGTTGATCTGTATTATTTCAAGCATCTATAAACTAAAAATCAAGTGTTCGAATACTTTTTGCCCATGTATAAAGTAGAAAAAAAACAGACGGCCTAAATAGTCGGTGTATCCCAGAGGGTATCCCACCTCATCCTAAGAAAATTTGGTAGTCAACAAACCCTCCACACTAACCCCAATATGTCGTTGAGAGCGGGCGCTCGCTTGGGAGCAAACCAAGTGGCTTACTGTTCGGCCGCTCCCACGGATACACACACATTTGCTTTTAATTGTGCGTCTGTTAAGAATTGAATCTGGATTATTCTGATATCATATTAACATTCAAGTCACTGCACCAAAGTTCCGAAATTGTAACAAGGACGAGAGTAATATATTTGTATTCTAGAGTAATGTATTTATATAAACGAGGTCTCTCTGACTTCGTGTTCTAAAAAACAAAAGTTTACTCCCTAACATTTTTGAAATGTTTTGTGATTGTTGTGTGTTCATTCTCTTTTCATATGTACATGGAGAATAAGTTTATTCTTTTTAACTTTTTCTAAGTGGTGTTGTAATTGTTGTATCATGTGCTACCCTAATTTTTGATATTATTTTCCAACACTTGCAACTTTCACTTACACTTACATAATTATATTCGTTCATTTTTATATATTTTCAGTTTTTGGCAATAGGCTATTTCATGGGAATTTATTGGAAGTTACACTATTATCTATATTCTAATTATTTTATTTTGGCTTATTATAATATTAAATTATCACTTCACTTCAAGATTTGAGATATTACCATTACTATTTTAATAGGAAGTAGATAAACTCTTTTTTATTTCTCTATTATTTTCTTAAAAGGATTATGTACTGAAATTAAAAAAGATTCGCACAAAGAGTTGTTCTCTATATTTGTGGTGCATTGAAAAAACAGTTTATCGACTGCTTCATTAAGAATTATTTAAAAGCAAGTAAATAAAAAAAATTGAGGTATTTTAAAATACCTCTTTTTTCTCTCTCTCCTCTCTCTCCCTCTCTCTACCATTCCTCGAACTGGCGACCTCACCATCAGTTGAGTTATCGCTCGACGGCGGGACCAGTAGAGGGTGGTGCACGAATTCGCTCCTAATTACTTAAATTGTTTATGAAAATTGACGGCGGATCTCCAATCTTCTTCCCCTTTCCTTAGGGTGGGGCCCTCCACCCGATTTCGATCAATGCACAGAAAAACCCTCGGAAAACCCGAAGAGAAAAGAGCACAAAAAAAATGTCAGCTTCTCCTCTTGTGGCTCGATCTAGGGTTTTATCCCGTTCCATTTCTTTAGCTCTTAAACCCTCGCCCTCTAAGAAATCGGTTCAGGCGGGGATTTCTCCTTCTGTCTCGCATTCCGAGAGGCGCATTTCCTTCATCTCGAGGTGAGATTTTACTTTGATTTTCAGATTAAGGATTCTAGTATTTTGTTACTGTGTTGATAATTAGGGTCTCGTTTCTGAAAGAAAAATATCTTTTTTGGGGTGTTTTAGATTACCGCTGGACTCCAGCTGCTTGATTACGATGCTGCCGCTTCACAGCGCGATTGCGTCTGCTCGTCTGACATCAGTATTATCTGCGGAGTCTCAGAGCTGGGGATGGATTCCTCAAGGTTTGATCTTTTCCCTTTTTTCCTTTTGTTATCTTAGTTTAGTTTAAATGATCTTTTATCTTTTTCACTGGTTTAAGGAAATATTCATTTTGGAATTAGCTGCAATTGGATTTATGATTTAAGTTTAGAGCGGAAAAATATCAAGTCTTTTGTTTCTTTTGCTTTTTAACTTGTATTTTTCAAGAATGCAACTCAATGTTACTTGTCCTAACATCTTAATTTGCCCTAAAACTAAATGTCAAAAAGGGAAAATATTATCTATATCTTGTTTAAGTTATGGAAGAGCTTCCCATCACTTCTCAAGTTAGCAATGGTCTTAAATTAAATTCACTATGCTTCTAGTTGTGTGATGCAGTTGAGATCTTTATGTTGGTTGCATGATTCTTGATGATTTCAACTTACAAAAAGTTAATTCGAGTGTTTCATGTGGAATAAATATACCATCAAGCATTACAGAAGTTAGTAACCTTTTGAATTCTTGTTGTCAAATATCTTTCATTAAGGTTCTCCAGTGCTTCAGAAGGAAATGGGAAATTTATAGAGGGATCTTTTGTACTTTTAGTGCTGATTCGATAGTTGTTATGTGTATTTGTTACCCCACACTTATTAGGGCTTCAATTCAGGTAGGTTGAGATAACTTGAACATCAACTTTACCATTGGCCTTTGAATCTCCCACATCCAAGTAATGATCTAATCTAGCATGTATTTGGATAAAAAATTTCAAACTTAACTCAGTCAAGCCCCGCTTTAATCTCCATTACGTATAACCCTTTCAATAAATGGTGGTTATACTGCATAGTGTCATTTGATTTTGATCCCTTTTAAGGGTGTCCCTTGCATTGTTTTAAATATCGGCCGATATACCAGTATATCGGCCGAGATACCGGTATTTTATCCAAAACGATACGATAAGTGTAAAAATTTACCGGATATCGTTTTGGACCGATATTGGTCGATATATCGCCACGTGGCCGATATATCGGCCGATCTCCGAGATGAAATATCTGATATATCAGCCCTTATAGTTACTTATTTGGATAATAATAATTATTTTTTATTTGAGAGATTGTTTTATTTTATTCTATATTCATTATGGTATTTCAATGATGTTTTTATATGATGTTTGGATAATAACTTATTTCTTTTAATAATGTCTTATATGTATTTACTATTGATATATCAACCGGTATTTAGTACCATATCGCGATATATCACCCAGTATCCAGTATCCGGTACATAATTTTGCCGACCGGTATATCGCCAATATCCGATATTTAAAACACTGGTCCCTTGTTACTTATTCTAGCTTCTGTACCATATTAGCAAATATTCTATGGGTTCTCTATCTCATCTGTGCTAACCAATCCTTAATGGCAAAGATGTATGCATTTTCATTATTACCGGCAACATTAATAATCTGGTATTCCCTAGCCACTCACCTTTTTACATTGTTATGTAGCCATTTTTGCAGTTCTTCTGGCTCTATCCTTTCCTGATTCATGTTGACATTTGATTTCACTCTCGCTGGTATTCTCTAGCCGCTCACCTTTTTCACATTGTTTTGTGGCCATTTTAGCAGTTCTGCTGGCTCTATCCTTTCTTGATTCACAGTGGCATTTGATTTCACTCTTTTTGGTTCATTCTTTAAGGATTTGAAAACCCTTGGCGGCATATCTTTTCTAAATTGAAAATTTCAACTTTTGGGTTTAGAACCTTGCTTAAAAGAATCTGCCACATGAATTTCGCCTTTTTGAAGAACAACTCATGGGATCCGATTTTTCTCTTGCTATTATGTCACCTTTCTTCACCAGAACTTGTTTTCCATAATTATGTTCAAATGTTTGTAATATAACATTTTAGTCAGCTAGAGTGCAGTCAAAACATCTAGGCTATAACTTACTCTGAACTAATTTTATACAATGCGTTTCTAGTTTGGAACAAGCAAGAAAAACAAGTACATCTAGAAGTTAATGAATTTTTCGAATCATTTATTTTTTTTGTTGGCATGCGAAGATAAATTCCCTAGCTTGTATGGGTATCAATCTGCGTCACTCCAAGAAGGCTTGGCAATATACATATTTCACATCTAACATATTCATTTACGTGTTCTAATCTGAGTTATGAAAGAAAATATATATTTATTAGTACACAATGTCAAAATTTTGACTGTCCAAGAGTGAGAATGTCAAGTCAAACAGTTATGGTTCCCATACTAGAGTCTTTGATGTTTGATAACTCTGATTATGAGATGCAAAAACTTCTCTTGAAATTTAGGATTTTTCATACAGCAGAATCTGAAAGAACTTGTAGAGAGCATCTTTTCTTGATTGAACGTTTTGATATTGCCACTTTTCCCATTGTGAAAAATAGTGTTATAGAACACGGTGTATGTGGTGGCATATCTTAAAAATGCGAAAACATATTTGGTTCAATCTCTGCATATGGAAGCCCATTTTAATATGCAGGTGGCATCGGGTCAGATTTTGGACCAGATACCCGACACATTTGACTTAAGGAGCCACTTGTTAGCCTAAATAAACTGTATCCCTTCTTTTCCCCTCATTCTATGACCCTTGTCTGCTTTTTTCATTTCTAGAGTTTTCATTCTCGTTTCTCTGTATTTTCTTCAACGACTTCTTTGGTTGTTCAATGGGTTTTAAAGTGAAAAATTGGATATGGAGAAGCAGATCCTATTCGAGCTCATAATGTATCTCCAAGTTTTTCTGGAACTTTATTATGAATTTCATATCTTATAATGTTTTCTTCCTTTCCTCTTATTCTTCCTTATTCTTTTTTTTTTTTCATTTTTCCTTAAATCACCAGTGCATCTTCCCTCTTTGTAATGACGTTCTCTCTCTCTTTCTCTCCATCTTATTTTTTTTTTCCAGAGCTTACTATATCTTTTTTCTGATTTTTTTTCTTTTTTCTTTTATATTTTTCCTTTTTTTTTCCCATAAAAAATAACTAAACTGCAGATGCAGTTGTGTAAGTGCATATGCAGCTTATGCAAAATACACCATGTTGCATGTTAGTGTATACCGTATTTTGTAACATCTGTGAAAATCCCGGTAAAATAAGATTTTCACTGTTTCAAGTGTTGGCTTTGCTATTCTAGAAAAGATGTTTCCATTATCACAATCATTACTCTCTCTAGACTCATGCAGGATTCATTTGCTCAATGATCTCCATGATTCATCACATAATTGCCTTAGGGTCAAATTTAGGCACTCTTTCCTACTTTATTAGGCTTAGTGTTGGTTGTAAACTGAGCAGCATTATTTGACACTTGCACCCGACAAGTGCCTTTATATTAGCTACATGTACTTTGCCGGAACCAAATCTGAACGTGTTTATCAATTAGGAACTAGGATCAAGTTCAATCAATATTTGAGCCATGGTCTGATGGACCAACTTTTTATTGTAGTCTTCAATTTCTTTAGACGTTTCTATCTTCTACAGGTCAATGGCTTATCTAGGACTAGTTTGTGACAGGGGGTTTATTTACTAAATGTTTGGCATGCTCATCAATTCTCACATGCGTGTCAGTGTCACTCCCGTCCAAGGACTTGGCGGTGTTTTTTTTTTTTTTTGGCAGTCCTGGTACATGTCCTGCTTGCTCCACTCTAGCCTTTGGGCTGTCCTTTCTCTTTTTCTGTGAGAGAAGCTGATAATATTTTTAAAATAGCTGCACAAGCCTTGACTACTCTTTTACTTTTTCTGTGTGGAAAACAAAGGGTAGGAGTCAAGATGACTCCCAGCCAAATTACAAGATTAAATTATCAGATGCATTCCAGAAGCAGGTCCAGAAATAGGACCCCTGAGACAAAGTTCATATCAATATTTACATTTTCACAATCCAAACAACTTTGAAGACCAGGTAATCAGATCCATATTCCATAGAGAAAATTAGATTTTGAAAACTATAACAATATTGCCGCAATCAGACTCCAGAAAGAGACTATTCTTCTATGATATGTAGGGCACTTCTCTCGATCAAATTATTTTCGTAATGTCTGGTTTTTTCACACATGAATATTACCCACATCATATACTAATGTGTGTGCGCGCGCGCAAAAGAAATATACATATATATCAATGTATTAATGTCTTGGTTTTAGGCAATTGCCGTGTCTGCTGTGTCAGAGTAGAACACTGGTGCTGTATGTGTCTAGGGGTGTTTAACGGGTCGGGTTGGGCGGAGCAATCCTACACCCAAACCCGAAATTTAAATCTCCCACTTAACCCACCCGATACCCAATGGATAAAGAAAGTACTCAACACAACCCTACCCATGGGTTTTCGGGTGAGTTCGGCTTTGGTTGGGTTATTCGAGAAGGGTCGGGTATGGGTGGGTCATTGCATTATGACCCGAGTTCTAATAAACTTAGCCACATGAATTATATCAACAAGAAAGATTATCATTACTCAAACTATCAATATAAATAAATTATCAAACTCACATCATATTACCATTCAATAGAATATGATTCATATAAACATCCAAACATTACAAATGTGATCACAACTTTATGTACACCTTTTTTTAAAAAATAAATAAAATACATTGTTGTTTTACATTGCTCACTCATACTTGATTAATCAATACATAGTAAAAAGATGATATGCTATGTAAATTGAAGAGAATTGCTAAATAAATCAAAATAGATAGAAATTTTACAACCTTAAAATATATTGCACCATTATAAAGACCACCAATCAATAAATAAGTTAGGAGTTTTACAACCCAAAATAGAGAGTAACCATATGAAGTATGCAAAGATAGAGCTAAGACATAAGTTATAAGTAAAAACACATAAGTTAGAAGCAAAATACAACATAAATGCTTCCCATAAACATTCTTGCATTCTATTAAGTTGTTATATAAGTTTGGAGATGAGATGAGTTATCTATTTCATCTTCATATTGATTTTAATCGTCCATTCTTAAATGTATGGCTGGCATTAATTTTGTCCTCTGGTTTGGGTTCGGGGTGGGATTGGGTGGGTTAGAGTGTGATATCCAAATCTGTCCCATAAATAAAAACCTTAAAACTTTAAAACTCAAAGGTTTTCATAAATGTAAACCCATATCCAGTATTTTCAGGTTGGGTTGGGCCGTATTTGGGTAAAATCCACAACTCGGTTGACACCCCTATATGTGTCTACAAATCATGGTTATTCACCGAGTGGCTGTTGGCTAATTATCTTTTCAAATTATTTCCAAACTTTCAAATTATTAGCTTCTGAATTATTCAATTGGCAAAAAAATGATCAGTTAGTGAACTATCGTAATATGATATTAACATTTTGACTTGTTAGTAATTTTGATATTAACTTTATTGTTGCCTCACCCTACCTTTTTTGGCATTTATTGTTGCAATTGTAAGCTTTTCTTTTTTATAAATTTATCGACAGTGAGAACTTTTTATCAGCTTTACCATATCTCTAAGTTGATATATTCTCAATTTATTCATGTATGAATTGAAAACTTTGCCACTGCTTAGGAGTTCTTTATTATCATTCAACCATTGCAGCATGATATACAAAATGATGGTTTTATAGAAGTCTGACTGGCCCCATAAACTCATATCTGTCTTTCGATTGGTTGATTTTTCCTAAGACATTCGCTAGATGGCCCTCAAATTCATGCTCTCAAAACCTATTCTGGATTTTACTTTTTATACCTACTACTATATCAAGCAAGCATCTCATTGCCACAATAGTTTACAGATAAATAAACACTATAATGGTTATTTCTCACAGGAATTTACATTTCTCTTACTCATAAGGTCCCATTTTCATGCCCTTTTGGTATCTTTACCTGAGCAAACATCTTTACTTGAGCTAATTACATCTGGCAGTAGGATGCAATGCAATATGATTTGTGTTGGAACTTCACTGACCTTTCTCGTACTAGGATCATTACAGGGATCATTCCTGAAAATTCTGTTATTATTCGAGTGTTGACAGAGTCTTAAAATAGGTTTATCTAAGTGGAATGTGGTTAAGGCATCTCAATGGTTCTCTAATGTGTAATGCCAACTTAGCATCCCTTATGACTACTTGGTTTTAGATTCTTTATTCATAATGATTTATCTAATGCATAGGTTGTACTGCTGTCAGCAATTTATTTTCCTTTCTTAATCTGGATTCTGAATAATTTACCATTTAGGCAACTGGCATATAGTTCTTTGAAGTTAAATATGGTAAAGATATATCACAAGGGTTCTCTAATGCTTAACAGTGTAACCAGCCTCACTAACCACTTGGCTACTAGATTCTTTGTACATAAGCACACATGCATGTATGTGCACACATGCCCAGGACACGCAAACGCACCCGTGCATGCGCGCAAGCATGGGCAAACTCACAAGGCTTATAACCACCATTAGAAATTTTCTATCTAAAATCTTTTTGATGGCATTGTAGGCATTTGTCAATTATTTGTGCAAGCTTCCAGGCGCTTGAATGGTTTTTTGCCCCCTTTCATGAGTAGACATGTTCCTAGAAGCTCCTATATCCAACAAAACTATTCTAATTGTGCTGTTAATTTATCTATATTCACCCAACAATAGATTTGCAGGGCACTTGTTATATTTTTAATCTATCTATTGACCTAGCTCTAGCCATTGCAGCACCTGCAGACCCACTGTATTCATCTTTGGAAAATAGTCTTTTGCTGATATCATCTGGCTGGTGTATGAAGAGTTATTTGACAGTTGTAGTTCTGAAGTCATAAAATTTAAAATATTTTTGCCCCTTGCAACATTTTGGTGTTTGTTTGCTATTAAACAGTTTTCTTTTGCAGGCCTTGCAATGCCTTTATGACAGAACTTCTTGTTGGCTGATCCGTCATGGATGCAAGATTGAGGCATGCTTCTTTGCTGCTTTAGTTGTGAAACTAATGGCAATTTTCATTATTGTACTACAGAATGCAAGTCTGGTACTTGTGGATAATATTGATTTTGTTAATTAGCCTTCTCGTATTCTTGATATAGTGAGACTTCTGATTCGCAATATATCCACATTCCTGAGTCGAATGATCTTGGGAGCAACTCAACATTTGGAGTTTTAGCACTCATTGTTTGTACTTGAACTAAACCAGGAATCTGCAATGAATTAATGAGAACCGTGTTATTTAATTCAGCAATTGGATGGGCTGAATCTGCCGTTGAAGTTGCCAGGTGTACGTACGTACATGGAGAGTTACATGTTACATTTGGTACTCAACTGGGGTTTTAACCATCTTTGTTGACCAGCTTGGGTAAATTTTATTTTACCATGTGAGGAGGAACACAGGTTCTACACATGGTTAGAAGCATTTGAAAAGTCATTGTACTTGATAGGATTGCTAGTGATTTGCCAGCTGGTTATGTTTGCTCTTGTATTTTTTGAACATACACTCTCATATCTTTTGTTTATGTATGTGCATTGTTTTTGTTCATTTATACGTCATAACAGGATATGTGAAGATTTGAATAGGCTTGTTTTGCTGCAAACTTTTCCTTGATGTGCAAAGAAGGATCCATTAGCCTTCAAACATCATGTACATTCTACAAACCAACTACAAATGGATCAAAAGTTCACTCCTTATCGACACCGGCTCCTCCTCTTAGTTTGTTGTTTGCTCAGGGATGTTCACTGGCCAATTATATCTGAGAGCGAAGTCTTTATTTTTGCCACCACTCTTCCCTGTAAAAAGATATGCAGAGAAAGTTAACAAAATGACCAAACCAAAAGAGAGAATTCACTGTGCACATGAGTTGCACAGCAAAATCAAAAGCTTTGGTGCACGGAACATGACTTATTTGAATTTGGACAGAGAGAGTGTTTTTTTTAGTGAGCAGGGATCTCAATGATACTAAATCTTAAGGAACATCATATACAGAATTAATGTCAGCCTTTTTATATGAATTGCAACATTATCACTATTTAATCAAGACAGGAGCAAATTAAATGAAAGAAAGATGAAAGCATGAAGTATGCTCCAGTGGCAAGAAAACCCAAGCAGGGTCAGGTTAAACTTTTGCAAACCAAACAACAAGTCATATAAAAGATTCCAATATCATTTGAACAACAAATGGAACACTGCAAGCAACTTACCTGTCTGGTTTAAATAGGAGGTACCGATATATGAACCACTGCAAAATAGCAGAACAAGAACTGTCAGAAAACAACCCAGACCTTTTTCAAGCTGGCTTTTTTAAAATTAATTAACAAAAGTATCATTGCTTACCCAGGAAAACAATATCCCAATGAATTCTAGCGCACTAGGGATCACAGGAAGCTTGTCAATGGCCTGCAAAGTTTAGTTTCTTCGCCAAGTGAGACAGCGATAAAAATTGTTTAAGTACAGTTTTCGAAGTTTCTATTCAGTTGGGAACTGTTGAGGAATGGCCCTAAGCCCTTTCACAAATTGGAGAAAGTAGAAACAGAAAAGAGAGTAACAAGGTTCATTTTCAGGAAATTGAAATCTTAAGGACATCCCTTAAGTTTAACAAGAACGAAGAAAGCTTTTAATACATACCGCTATAAGATTAGCTGATGCCCAAAATGCCGCTATGCTGCAAATCCTACACCAGCAAGAGCAATCCGATCTTCAGGACTGTTCCACTGCTTCAAAGAAAGAGATACCAGATGAGTACATAAATATTCCAGATTCTCATTATTCAAATAAATAAACAAATACAAATGGAGGATTTAAAGAGGCAATTGTCATAACTCTAGAAAGAACAAATAGATTTTAGACATAGAAGATAACTGTAACATGCTTTTCTACCAAAAAATATTTTACATAAATGAATAATGATGCTTTGATGAATAAACAAATATTATGATATTTTCAGTTATTTCTCCATTGCACCATGTCTAAAAAGAGGAGCATCTCACTGCTTTAATTACTCAAGTTCACAGTCCTAGTTAATTTAATACACCGAAGCCAAGAACAGTTAAGTAAAGCATGCAACCTCTGTTCTTAAGGCAAATTGATCAAAACATGCAAAATTCTGCTATTCTTACTGGTAATTTGTTGAGTTAGTTGACTGAAGCCTGAAGCTAAACATGTATTTCACACTACTACATTGCATCTAATAATTTCACAGTTTATAAACATAGGCAAGAAGCATTAAGATAACATGTGATATTGCGATTACATAATCAAGCAAGATAAGTCAACAATGAAACTCACAGCGCTTTGAACATATTTGACTATGCTCCCAGAGGAAGAATCAGAGCTGTCACCGACAGCCCTTGTGACAACTGCCTGAATCTATGTCTGTCTGCACAAAAAGGAACATGTTAGCTCAAGGCATGGCGAATATTTTGACGTGTACATGCAAGAAACATTGAAATTGGACGGATTTGGATATGATACATCATACATGTAAGTTCCAAAAATAACGAAAGTAATTAGGCTGGACATAGAATCAGGATAGAATCTGTCATGACTGAACATAGAATCAGGATGGAGTTTGTTATGACTAACAAATACGGAGTGGCTTTTAGATCTTAATGCGGGTTGAAATCTTTTATTAGAATTGCTATGAACTCAGAACAACCTTGTAATATGAAAAAAAAAAAAGAAAATTATGATATTGGATGAATTAACATCCTCCTCTAGTTCTTAAATTCATTATCTTACTTTACTCAATTATGATGCTGGCACAATCTCATCCAACTATGATGCCCAAATTAGGGATATCTTTTTGTTAGGATATTTGGCTTGTTTCATGTCTTAGAGATGAAAGCAATTCCTTATAGCAAACTTATTGTCTTTACCCATTCTTCTAGACTTTTTCTTTGTCTAGGAGAAATGTGACCTGCTCCTTGGTTGCAAGAGCTTCAAGATTTAAACTGCATAACAAAAGGTAAATTTTCCAATGGTAAGCCCCACTTGTCCACATCTTTTCAGCCAGAAATTTAGCATCACACTCAAAGAGCACTGACAAAGGTTGACAAACAGTTGCAAAGTTTTCATTAAACCATCAGGTTGATAACTGGGCGCATGCTCCATAAGTGAACCCATTGTGATGGAAAATGTGATGATGATGATGATTGAATTTTAAAACATCAAAATTGCAAATACAATAAAAGGAGACGAGTTGCTAACGGGGATCCGTAAGAATTCCAGTCTTCCAGACCTAAATGGAAGAAGAAATAATGTGTTGGTAGCCGGTCATTTTAGAACAAGCACGAGAGGAGTATAATACCAGAGGCAGACCTCATGGTGAGACCTTGGCTTGGCCATAGGTCAGATGGTTTCCAGTGAGATTACATGCACGAAACCAAACTCGCATACAATGGATATTGCTCACGAGTACAGACCACAAGTACACTGTGAAAAATAGATACATACACTTGAGGAAGGGTTAACATAAGACAATGAAATAAGAGCATAGCCTTGCTTGCTACACAGATCAGCTCATCGCCACTGAAGAAGCACAAAAAGAATTTATATACCCAGAACATAGATATAATCCGATTATCAACAGCATTCTGAATACTCTTGTACCGCCCTGAGTGAGGACTCCGTAGTTGGTCACCCACCCTAGTATTACTGCTCAAGCACACTTAACTATAAAGTTCGATCAGTAGTACCTTACTTTGTGCTTATCCAATGTGTCACTCACAGTTTAGGGTCGTGACAATTTCGAAGTCGGGACATAGAAAATGCTACGAACATAGGAAAGCTTTTATGTTGGGAAATATGAAGAATAAATGTGAATCTTTGAGTTGAATTACGGCGAGATCCGTTGATAGAATCAATTGGATAATGGTTGGAGTGTGTTCTCCTTCTATTGGGGATAAACGTGGTATATTCACATGTTCAATTCCGACTTCGAATGAATGAGATATTCAAGTCTAAAGTTTGCCTAATTCAAAGCCAAAAGGGGACTAAAGGTAGCTAAAAGCATTTAGTCCCACATTGGCCATAGGATGAAATTTTGAAGTGTTTAAATAGAGAAAATTGGGAACAAAGGGTGTGCCCTTTGGGTACTTGGAGTTTTCGCGCGCGATTAGGGGGAAACCATGCTCACACGCGCGCGCACCGCCGGCCGGCCGGCGCCGGATCCGGGCTCGGGTTCCCTACCCGGTCCGGTTCTTTTTGAACCGGGTCTCACGGGTATGGGTTACCGCGGATCATACCCGCTCCGCCATCCGGATCCGAACCCGAATCAGCGCAACGACTGTCAGAAAACTGTCGCGAATAATTGGGCGGTTGCTGTGTGAAACGAACTGTTGCAACGGTTCAGACCGAACCGTTGCAACCGTTCGGTTGGGTTCGGACCGTTTTACCCCCTCCCGGAGCGCTATAAATAGCACTCCGTTTCTCTCAAATAAAACACAAAAAACACAGAAATCAATAAGCAATACAGAAAAGAAAATCGAGTTCCTTCTTCTGCATTCTGAAGTGAGATCTCTGTAACTCAAGTTCGAAGTGACTTCCAACAGGAAGTGGGAATCTGCAACTTGGATTCTGAAGCGACTTCCAACAGATTCTGAAATTCGTTTTGAAAGAAGACTCAGAAATGTCAACAGATTCTTTAATAGAATTGTTGTCTGAATCTGTGACTTCTAAAGAAGAATATTCTTCTACCTTCCTCCTTTCTCTACAGTGGGTGTTCCTCCAAAGTAAAGACAAATATTCTCCCTGAAATTTGTCTTGGACCTGCTGCTTTGATAATCCTGTGAAGGTACTGGTTAACTACGGTTCGACCGTACGGTGATTTGGTAGTGCTATCCAAATACCGTGAAGGAGTTGTATCTTGGGAGACCAGCGTCCAGAAACCTGTTAGCACCGTAGCAGGGGACGTAATTGTCATAAGGAGATTCGCTATAAGTGTACCTCACTCCAAGTACTGTATAAGTGAATTAATTTTCTTTATACAGGGGTTATACTGATATTTAGTATATTGAGACTGACTCATACCAGTCTAATTGGTGTTTAACCAAGGAAGGTAATTGAAAGGTGGTTCTGTAATTAAGGAACGTTCTATTGAACGGAAAATCTCCCACCTGATATTCACCGACCTGACCAATTAGATCGGTGATATTGATTAGTTGTTAGATTGATCCTAGCATCCAACATTCTTAAGACAAATAATTTTGAAGTTTCTTACTTCTGTTCTGCTTGAACTTGCAGAAAATGTCTGAGACTAATCAAGACAGCTCAAGTAAGGCACCAAACATGCAAATCCAAACTTTGATGCCTGCTCCACTTCCTAACCCGAAGCCGGAGAGGCCAGAAAAATTTGATGGCAAAGAATTCAAGAGGTGGCAACAGAAGATGCTCTTCTATTTGACCACTCTGCATCTGGCCAAATTCCTGCAAGAGGATCCACCAGAACCCGGAATTGATCGGGACTCAGTCTTTGCTGTCGATGCATGGACTCAAGGTGACTTTCTTTGCCGAAACTATATTTTGAATGGACTGGATGACTCTCTTTACAATGTCTACAGTCCTATCACAACGACAAAGAAGCTATGAGCCAGTCTTGATAAGAAGTACAAGACTGAGAATGCCGGTACCAAGAAGTTCGTCGTAGGACGATTTCTGGGGTACAAAATGGTGGACAATAAGATTGTAATCAGTCAGGTGTAAGAGTTTCAACTTATCTTGCACGAGATAGAGGCCGAAGGTATGATCTACTTGAAACTTTTCAGGTTGCTATTATTGTAGAAAAACTCCCACCTGTATGGAGAGATTTTAAGAACTACCTGAAGCACAAGCGCAAGGAGCTGAAGTTGGAAGATCTCATTGCGAGGCTTTGAATTGAGGAGGACAACCGAAAGTCTGAGAAAAGGAGCAATAAGAACTCCTATGAAGCCAAGGCCAATATGATCGAAGACTCAAAGGGAAAAGCGTCTACTTCCAAAAGCTTAAAGCGGAAGAAGACTGCCCAAGGGTACAAAGGCAAGGTCCAAGAAGGCAAGAACATGCGCTTCAAGGGAACTTGCTACATCTGCAACAAAGAGGGGCATAAGGCGAATGAATGTCGCAGCCGTCTCAAAAAGAACAAGAAGAACCATCCACAGGCAAACCTGATCGACCATGCGTCGCCAAGCCTTTCAGCTGTGGTGTCAGAAGTGAGTCTGATGACCAATAATAAGGATTGGTGGGTAGACACTGGGGCTACTCGGCACATCTGCTCTGAGAAATTATTATTCTCTGAATATCATAAACTAGAGCAAGATGAGCAACTTTTCATGAAAACTCAGCCGTCTCCAAGGTTGAGGGAAAAGGAAAGGTCATCCTGAAGTGGACATCTGGGAAAGAGCTTACTCTGAACGATGTGTTACATGTTCCAGATATCCGCAAGAATCTGATCTCTGGATCAATACTTAGTAAGAAAGGATTTAGAATGATTTTTGAATCAGATAAATTTGTACTTACTAAGGGTGGGATGTATGTGGGAAAGAGTTATCTTGTTGATGGACTTTTTAAAGCCAATGTTGCAGTGGTGGACAAAAAGTCAGTTCATAAATCAGAAATACCAGATATTAATATAAACATGATTATCGAATCTAGAGATATTGTGTTCTTTGAAGACATCTTTCCATACAAACGGGAAACAGATAAGACTTCTGGGAAAGAACACATGAGATGGCATTCAGGGACGAAAAATCCGATGGATCTATCGATAAGTACAAGGCTAGATTAGTAGCCAAGGGCTATCGACAAAAGGAAGGACTTGACTCTTCGATATTTATTCACCAGTAACAAGAATAACCTTCATTCGGATGTTGATTACAATTGCAGTATTGCATAACTTAGATATCCATCAAATGGATGTCAAGACTACATTCTTAAACGACGAATTAAATGAAGAAATATATATGGAGTAACCTGAAGGATTTATAGTCAAGGGCCAAGAACACAAGTGTGTACATTGGTAAAATTCTTATACGGTCTAAAGCAGACTCCAAAACAATGACATGTGAAATTTGATAGTGTCATGATCAAAGATGGGTTCACTGTCAATGAATGCGATAAGTGTGTTTACACTAAAACAGTTGGAAATGCGTGTATCATTGTTTGTCTTTATGTAGATGACATGTTAATACTTGGACTAATATTGAAATTATTAAGTCCACTAAAAGAATGTTATCCAACAGTTTTAACATGAAGTATCTGGGGGTTGCTAACGTAATTTTAGGAATTAAAATCACAAGAACACCAGATGGAATCTGTCTATCTCAATCTCACTATGTGGATAAGATGATAGAAAGATTCAAGGATCATGGGATAAAAGAGAACACAAATCCTTTTCTCCTACACATCCACCTTCGTAAGAATACAGGAATTGGAGTACGTCAGTTGGAGTATTCTCAGATTATCGGAAGTCTAATGTATTTAATGAATTGCACTAGACCCGATATTGTTTACGCTGTAAGCAAGTTAAGCAGATACACTAGCAATCTAGTGATGATCATTGGACTGCTCTACTACGAGTATTGGGTTACGTATCACATACCAAGGAATATGCCTTGAGATATGAACAATATCCACCTGAACTTGAAGGATACAGTTATGCTAATTGGATTGCAGATTCTGAGGAATTAAAATTAACTAGCGGATATGTATTTACTCTAAGAGGAGCAGCGGTATCTTGAAAATCTTCCAAACAAACATGTATTATCCGTTCCACTATGGAATCGGAATTCATAACCTTAGATAAGGCCGGAGAAGAAGCAGAATGCTTCGACAATTTTTGGAAGATATATCATTATGGTAAAAGCCAATGTCCGCTATATGCATACATTGCGATAATCAAGCAGCTATATTTAAGGCACAAAATTTTATATACAACGGTAAGTCTAAACATATTCATCGTACACATAATACCGTTAAGCAGTTGCTCTCAAATGAAATTATCTCTATTAACTTTGTCTCGTCAAAAGATAATTTAGCGGATCTGCTTACCAAAGGTTTAAGTGGAGAGCATATAAACTGCGCATCGAGGGGAATGGGTCTAAAAGCCTAACCTTACCGAGTCAGCTTAATGGAAACCTCACTTAGCGACTGGAGATCTCACGGACTAAGTTCAAGAGGAAAAACTAGCTATGATTGACTCAGCAAGTAAGCACTTAGGAGCTTGACTCCAATCCATTCCTAAGGTGCACACAAGTGCTTTCTATAAGTGGATTAAGGATAAACTTAACGCTTTTAATGATGCCTATATCTTGTTACTAAACAAGTGGAGTAGAGTAGACTACTCTTAATAGGACGATCACCTATGTGAGTATAGAGTTGGGCCGGCTCTTTGGGAATTTCTATAGAGGCTGTTATTCCCTAAAGATACTCTCTGAAACTAAGAATGTCCAGGGCCAAAATGGACACAACTGAGAACCAAAGTTGATTTGGAAAGTTACTGTGTGAAACTTGTTGACTTGGCTTACACTATCGGCTAACAGTTCAAGACCTACTTCACTGATTAGCCAGTAAGCTCGATAAAGTTTTCGCTATGAAAGGTTCAAGACCTAGTTCACCTATCATGATGTGGGGGATTGTTGGGAAATATGAAGAATAAATGTGAATTTTTGAGTTGAATTACGGCGAGACCCGTTGATAGAATCAATTGAATAATGATTGGAGTGTGTTCTTCTTCCATTGGGGATGAAGGTGGTGTATTCACATGTTCAATTCCGACTTCGAATGAATGAGATATTCAAGTCTAAAGTTTGCCTAATTCAAAGCCAAAGGGGACTAAAGATAGCTAAAAGCATTTAGTCCCACATTGGCCAAGAGATAAAATTTTGAAGTTTTTAAATAGAGAAAATTGGGAACAAAGGGTGTGCCCTTTGGGTACTTGAGTTTTCGCGCGCGATTAGGGGGAAACTATGCTCACACGCGCGCGCACCCCCCGGCGGCAGTGGCCGGCCGGTGCCGGCGCCTGAGCTGGGCCGGGCTCGGGTTCCCTACCCGGTCCGGTTCTTTTTGAACCGGGTCTCACAGGTATGGGCTACCACGGATCATACCCGCTCCGCCATTAGGATCCGAACCCGAATCAGCGCAACGGCTGTCAGAAAATCGCCGTGAACAGTTGGGCTGTTGCTGTCTGAAACGAACTGTTGCAACGGTTCAGACCGAGCCATTGTAACCGTTCGAATGGGTTCGGACCGTTTTACCCCTCCCGGAGCGCTATAAATAGCGCTTCGTTTCTCTCAAATAAAGCACAAAAACACAGAAATCAATAAGCAATATAGAAAAGGAAATCGAGTTCCTTCTGCATTCTGAAGTGAGATCTCTGCAACTCAAGTTCGAATTGACTTCCAACAGGAAGTGGGAATTTTGCAACTCGGATTCCGAAGCGACTTCCAACAGATTCTGAAATTTGTTCTGAAAGAAGGCTCAGAAAATTCAATAGATTCTTTAATAGAATTGTTGTCTGAATCTGTGACTTTCAAAGAAGAATATTCTTCTACCTTCCTCCTTTCTCTACAGTGGGTGTTCCTCCAAAGTAAAGACAAATATTCTCCCTGAAATTTGTCTTGGACCTGCTGCTTTGATAATCTTGTGAAGGTACTGGTTAACTACGGTTCGATCGTACGGTAATTTGGTAGTGCTATCCAAATACCGTGAAGAAGTGTTGTATCTTGGGAGACCAGCGTCCAGCAACCCGTTAGGACCGTAGCGGGGGACGTAATTGTCTTAAGGAGATTCGTTATAAGCGTACCTCACTCCAAGTACTGTATAAGTGAATTAATTTTCTTTATACAGGGGTTATACTGATATTCAGTATATTGAGACTGACTCATACCAGTCTAATTGGTGTTTAACCAAGGAAGGTAATTGAAAGGTGGTTCTATAATTAAGGAACGTTCTATTGAATAAAAAACCTCCCACCTGATATTCACCGACCTGGGCAATTAGATCGGTGATACTGATTAGTTGTCAGATTGATCCTAGCATCCAACATTTTATTGCCGAGCATCTGAGTTGACTAAAGGCCATCTGCTCAGTTAATTTAGGCAAATATTGCATTGTCTTTACTGACTCAATCCAGGTTCATTTTTGTTCACCCTTCATCCTAGCACAATTTTCAACAACAGCCATGATTTCCCCTCATTTTAATTCAGTTGAAGCTATTTCTGTCTCCTACAAAGTTTTATGGTTCAGGTTTCAATGAAATTGACTGCAATTAGACTTACAAGACAATCATATCCCATTTATATTCCAATGCAATGCGACAATAACCGATCACCTAAAATTTTCGGAAATTGAAAGAACCAAAAAAGGGGGAAACATTAGAGTATCAAACTCACCTGCGAGTGATGAAACAGGGATCTTTCGCAGATTCCTGAAATGGGTTTTGTTCCATGGACAAATAAAGAGGGCAGAGAGATTGCAGCAAAAGCCATGCTTCTACTGTCACAAAATGGCGAGGAAACGAGAAAAAAAGCAACCAAAAAACACAGAGAAACAATTGGATTAAGGATTAGTAAAAGAAACCCATGAAGAAGAATTGGAAGAAAGATTTTAATGCTGAAAATTGAGCAGGAAATATAAAGGTACCTCTCGGTGGCTTGAAGGGAGGAGGGAAGAGAGCAACAGGGTTTTCAATCTCTTGATGGAGTCATGGGTCATTTGGAGCCAATCAATGGAGAGCGGATATTTCCAGCCAAAGAACGATGAAGGCCACCCAAGGACTAAGACACTCCGTGGATTTAATTTGATATAAGCACCTAAAAAAAAATGGCTTAAAAGTTTTCTCCTTCCTCCATCCTCTTCTCTCTGTTGTGTCCGGTGACAACAACCAACTGAGGATCTCACAAATCTCCAAGCACAAAGAACACCCAACAGCACAAATAATTACAAGAAGAAAGCACAAAACGCAAACAACAATATTAACGAGGTTCGGCATCAATGCCTACGTCCTCGGGGCAATCTAATGGAAAGATTAATTACCAGGAAGATGATTACAATTACTAACAACCTCTTTGAATGCAAGAGAGCTCCAGCAAAATTCTTATTTCACAGGTACAAAACCCTAGATTAAACAACAGGCTTAAATACCCTGATTTTCGAAACAGTAGATTTTTACCCGCACCCGACTGTCGGTCGACCGACCCTACCTCCGGTCGACCGGTCGGTCGACTGGGTGCCTAACAGAGAGTTGAGTGCTTTCAGTCGGTCGACCGAACGGTCGACCGTGCTGATTCCTTGTGCACGTTGTGCACGTCGGTCGACCGGGCCGGTCGACCGGGCCGGTCGACCGACCAGCCTGTTTTCTGCTGCTACTGCTATTCCTACTGCTGTTCTCTTTCGCCTTTCATCGTCGACTTCCTTGGTGATCATCTCGACGACCCTTGGCAAATTCCTCTGCAATAGTCTCTCTTTCCAACAATTCTCCACCTCGGTGAAGATTCTCCAAATCTGAGCCGAACACCGACTCGAGAGCGGCTGCACCATTGTGGTTGCCTACGTACCCCTGCCCAAGGGATCAAATCGTCCGTAGTTCACCTGAATGAGCTTCAATAAGCTCAAGCCACCTGAAGGACATGGAGCAAAGCTTTGCAATGTGCAAACTTCACTCCCGACACCACCTTCGTAAGCATGTCGGCCAGGTTATTCGAAGTGTGAATCTTCAACAAGTCGATGTCACCTTCCTCCAGAATCTCCCGAACGAAATGGTACCTGACATCAATATGCTTTGTCCTCGCATGATAGACCTGGTTCCTCTCCAAGTAGATGGCGCTCATGCTGTCACAGCAGATCCTGTTCCACGCCCAAGTCATCAAGCAACCCCTGAAGCCAGATTGCCTCCTTCATAACCTCTGTCATAGCCATGTACTCAGTCTCTGTGGTCGACAAAGCGACGGTAGACTGCAGTGTGGAGCGCCAACTCACCGGTGCCTGTGAGAATGTGAAGACATATCCCGTCGTCGACCGGCGCTTGTCAAGGTCCCCTGCATAGTCGGAATCCACATACTCTATGCATTCTTGCTTTCCAATGTTGTCCTTCTCACACTAGGCCTACATCAATGGTTCCTTTGATGTATCTCAAGATCCATTTCACAGCTTCCCAATGCCCTGTCCTGGATCATGCATATATCGACTCACCATGGAGACGGCCTGTGATAGATCTGGCCTTGTACACACCATAGCGTACATCAAGCTACCCACCGCACTGGCATATGGAATGTGAGACATATACTCACGCTCTTGAACACTCCTAGGAGACATCTTTGCAGATAATTTGAAGTGAGGAGCCATAGGTGTACTTACAGACTTGGTATCTTTGCTGATATTAAACCTCTGCAGTACCTTCTCCAAATAACCCTTCTGAGTCAAACTCACCCTGCCAGCTCTCCTATCTTTAGTGATCTCCATGCCCAATACTTTCCTCGCTTCGCCCAGGTCCTTCATCTCAAACTCTGACGATAGATTCTTCTTCAGAGCATCGATAGCAGATCTCGACCTCGAAGCAATCAACATATCATTTACATAAAGAAGTAAATAGATATATTCACCTGATGGGAGCTTGTTGTAGTACACACATGGATCATAATGACTACATGTGTACTTCTTCTTCCTGATGAAGCTATCAAATCGCTTGTACCACTGCCTAGGAGATTGCTTCAATCCATACAACGACTTCTTTAGCTTGCATACTAACTCTTCCTTTCCTGCAGTTTTGTAACCTGTGGGCTGTGTCATGTAGATCTCCTCCTCAAGATCGCCATGGAGAAAGGCGGTCTTCACATCAAGTTGGTCAAGGTCCAACTCATTCTGCGCAACCAAGGCTAAAAGAATGCGAATTGACGAATGTTTTATTACAGGAGAGAATACCTCATTATAGTCAATTCCTTCCCTCTGAGCGTAGCCTTTAGCCACCAGCCGTGCCTTGTAGCGCACTGCATCTTCTTGGAGAGATCCTTACTTCTTAGCATATACCCATTTGCACCCTATGGCCTTCTTCCCTTTGGGCAACTTGGTGAGTTCCCATGTGTCATTCTTGTAAAGAGATTGCATCTCTTCATTCATGGCCGCTTTCCACATCCTTACTTCCGAACTGATCTCAGCTTCTCTGAAGGTAGATGGAATAGCCTCCTCGACAACTGAAAGTGCATACGCGATGACCATATCAGTGGTGAGCCAACCTGGTCTCCTAGTGTTCCTTCTCGGTCTTTCCACTGCAGTAGGATCTGGAACAGTACCCATGACCTGCTCTTGACCCTGTTCAACTTCTTCAGCATCTTCTTCAGCTACTTGATCACTGCCCTGTGTCACATTAGGAATGATCCGAACTGATAATGATTCCTCTAGAGATGGTGGATCTGCATCAATCTCCACCTGCTGCAATAGCTCCTTGGTCTTGCTGGTCTCCACCTGCTGAGAGACCGTAGGCTTCATTAAAGAAACCTCATCGAACATGACATCCCTGCTGAGTATGAACTTGTTGTCTGTTTGGTCCCAAATTTTGAACCCCTTGGTTCCTCGCTTGAAGCCAACAAACACCCCTTTCTTTGCCCGTGGGTCCAACTTGTCTTTTTTGACATGGTAGTAGGCTAGACATCCGAAAACCCGTAGCAAATCATAGTCCCCAACAGCTTTTCCTGACCAAGCTTCAAGAGGAGTCTTCCCCCTATTGCAGACGACGGCAACCTATTGACGAGGTGGCATGCATACGCCAAAGCTTCAGCCCAAAACTTCTTTAACAGTCCTGCATTGGATAACATACACCGGACCTTCTCTAGCAAAGTCCGGTTCATCCTCTCAGCCACCCCATTTTGTTGCGGAGTCTCTCGTACCGTGAAGTGCCTTTCTATGCCCTCATCAAGGCATAGCTGTAGGAAAGGATCCGATTTGTACTCTCCTCCATTGTCAGAACGGAGGACATTGACCTTCCTTCCCGTGCTTCTCTCCAGATTAGCTTTCCACTTCACGAACAGTTCTAGGACTTCATCTTTGTGTCGCATAGTGTACACCCAACAGCGCCTAGAAAAATCATCAATGAACGACACAAAATAGTGGTTACCTCCAATCGATGCTGTCTTGGTAGGTCCCCATACATCCGTGTGAACATAGTCAAGAATACCCTCTGTGCAGTGTGAAGGTGTGCCAAACTTCACCTTGGTCTTCTTACCGATGACGCAATGCTCACAGAAATCCATCTTGCAGGTCTCAGCACCCTTCAACAAACCTTGCCTCGCAAGAGCTTGCAATGACTTCTCTCCTGCATGACCCAGCCTCATGTGCCACAGCCGGGTTGAATCTTCCTTTTGACTGGTAGAAGCTGCCACCTGCCCTGTCACCGTACTACCCTTCAAGTAGTACAAGTTGTTCCGGCGATCAGTCTTCAACACCACCATTGAACCCTTTGTCATTTTAAGAACTCCCTCCTTAATAGACACTCTAAGGCCCAATGATTCCAAAGCTCCTACGGAAATCAAGTTTCTCTTCAATTGAGGTACAAACCTCACTTCTTTCAGCTCCCTCACCATCCCATCAAACATTCTGATTTGAATACTGCCAACACCCTCCATGATGCACGGATGATCGTCGCCCATGACGACTGAACACCCCTCCAGCTTCTCAAAACTGGTAAACCAGTCCCGATTAGGGCATACATGATATGTTGCACCTGTATCCAAGATCCACTCGTTTTCACCCGAGTAGCCTATGATGGGGTTTGTAACTGAAAAAGAGAACACTGATGAATCTGAGTCCGATCCATCTGCCTGTGATTTACTACTTGCAGTGTTAACCACCTTTACTAGATTTGCCTCGGATTTCGATTCTTTCTTCTTTCCCTTGAACTTCGGACAGTCCACCTTCCAGTGCTCAATCTCTCTGCAGAAAGCACACTGATTCCTTTTTAGATCCCTGAAGCCCGGCCTGGACTTTGATCTTCCTCTAACCTCCTTGCCCTTCCTCGATGAACTTCTGCCTCTTACTTCCAGTGCCTCCGCCGATGAACTTGACCTAGAAGGATGTCTCTCCTTCTTCTCGTCTCATAACTAGTCAGTGCATACGACACCTCATCATAATCTAAGGTCTGCCTTCCATTGATGAAGGTCAGAGTGAATGTCTCATACTCCTCCGCCGGGAGTGAGTTCAGAAAGATGATCGCCTTATCTTCCTCTTCTATCGTGACATCCACGTTTACCAAGTCTGTAAGAAGCTTCGTATATCGGTTGATGTGCTCATTTACTGTGCTCCCCTTCTTCATCTGAAAACTATACAGCTTACTCTTAAGCTGCAACCTGGACTCAACACTCTTAGTCAGGTATTTCTTCGCAAGGGTTTCCCACAGTTTCTTCCCCGACGTCTCATGTTGTGCAAGGTATTTTATGCCTTGCGACAAACATGAACGTATCAATCCACATGCCGACCTGTTCATCTTTGCCCACTCTTCATCAGTGGTCGTGCTCCTTTTCTTCTCCAATAGGAGAGTGTCCTCGAGGTTCGATGCATTCAGCGCATCCATAACCTCACATCTCCACATCCCCAAGTTATTTGTGCCGTTGAACTTGACAACTTCAATCCTCGGGTGAGAATTCATTGTCTTAATCGATGCTATTTCTTCTGTCATTGAGATTTCTGATCCTTTATCGATGCGGAAGAATAATCAACTAGAAATAGATCTATACTTCAGATAAAAATTGGATTTTTACCTTTCCTTTGAAACCCTAGATCGAGTTTCTCTCCGGATCTACTTCACCTCAGATTCCACGAGCCCTACTTGCGTCCTCCTGAGATCGACACACGATCCCACGAGCACCAATACCTCTGATCTGAGATCGGCACACGATCTCTACCGAATCAGATCTAGAACTCTCCGAATCTCCAGAAATCCCAAGCGAAACCTGGAAGCTCTGATATCACTTGTTGTGCCAGGTGACAACAACCAACTGAGGATCTCACAAATCTCCAAGCACAAAGAACACCCAACAGCACAAATAATCACCAGAAGAAAGCATAAAACGCAAACAACAATATTAACGAGGTTCGGCCTCAATGCCTACGTCCTCGGGGCAATCCAATGGAAAGATTAATTACCAGGAAGATGATTACAATTACTAACAGCCTCTTTGAATGCAAGAGAGCTCCAGCAAAATCCTTATTTCGTAGGTACAAAACTCTAGATTAAACAACAGCCTTAATACCCTGATTTTCGAAACAGCAGATTTTTACCCGCACCCGACTGTTGGTCGACCGGTCGGTCGACCGACCCTTCCTCCGCTCGACCGGTTGGTCGACTGGGTGCCCAACAGAGAGTTAGGTGCTTTCAGTAGGTCGACCGAACGGTCGACCGTGCTGATTCCTTGTGCACATTGTGCACGTCGGTCGACCGGGCCGGTCGACCGACCAGCCTGTTTTCTACTGCTGCTGCTATTTCCTACTGTTGTTCTCTTTCGCCTTTCATCTTCGACTTCCTTGGCGATCATCTCGACGACCCTTGGCAAATTCCTCTACAATAATCTCTCTTTCCAACATTCTCTCCATCTCCTCACCCTCTGCCTCCCCCCTCCGGCGACCCCCCTCCTCCCCCTCTTCCCTAACGCCCCCCTCGTCCCCCCTCCGGCCTCCTCTTCTCCTCCCCTCCTCCTCCCCGGCTCCCCTCCCCTCGGCCTCCCCTCCCCGGCTCCCCCTCCGATCAGAGGGGGCGGGGGGACTTTGGCCAGCGTTGGGAGGGGGGAGCCGAGGAGGGGAAGGAGAAAGCGAGGGGAGGGGAGGCCGGCTCCTAGCCCCCTTCCCTATCCCCCCCCGGCCTGCCCATGTACCCTCTCTGTTCGGAGAGGTAGCCAGGGAGGGGGAGGGGAGGCCATAGGGGAAAGGGAGGAGGGCGGCGGCGGGGTGCACCGGGGAGGAGGGAGAGGGGAGGGGGGTCACCGGAGAGGCGGGGGAGGCGGGAGGGGAGGGGACGAGGGTTCGCCGGAGGAGAAAGGAGATGGAGAGAAGAGGATGGAGGAAGAAAAAGAGGGATATTTTGGGTTTTTCCTCGAAAGTGAAATGGTCAAAAAATATAATGGCACACTTGTGAATATTGTGGGGGACCTTTCTCATTTTTAGGGTAGTAATAACCGTGCCCCATATTTTAACAAAGGTACCCCATCAAAATAAAAAAATGACCAGAAAAACCCTCTGCTTCTCCTCCTCCTCTCTCTCCCATGTTGGCTCCCTCGGGCCTCCCCCCTCACCGGCGACCACCTCCTCCCCCGGCCTCCCCCATCGCCGGTGAACCCCCTCCCTCCCTGTTCTCCCCGTTTCCTCCCCCACTCGGCCTCCCCCCCGGCCTTCCCCTGTCCTTTCCCCCTCACCGGCGGTCTCCCCTCTCCTCCCTGCTGGCCTCCTCACCCCGATCTTCCCCTACGATCTCCCCTCTCCCCTCAGCTATTTGGCTGGATCTGGCCGAATAGCTGGGGGGAGACCAGGGGAGGGGAGGGAGGGGAGGCCCGGGATAGGGAGGGAAAGGGGGAGGGGAGGCCGGGGAGGGGGAGATCAGGAGGAGGAGGGGTGTAAAACCCCAATCCCGCGGGTACAGAGATGCTACTACAACGTATATACACAGGACAGAAATGCCCTCGCATATATACACTAAGGATCAATACAAAAAGAGAATCAGAATACGAAAGTATGTAGTGTATTATACATTCCAACATAAGATTACAATTATAAAGTTATCATAGGATGTGACATAATATTATAAGGATATCACATCATTGCTAAGCGCAAAAGTAGGAATACAAGAAGATATACAAGTATGAACAATACAAAAGATGCTCACGAGTTGCAACAAGAGAACTCGTAAGCTGAGCAGGGGGCTTGCAAGAAAAGGATCTTGGATGGTCTACCATTGATGCACTATGCCACCGTTGTGCAACTCTGATCAACAGGAAGTCCATCACGATCTAAGCCCCAGGATCTGGACATGTTGGTCTAAGGAAGTCAAAAAGCTACCCAACGAGCGATAAGATGAGTACCAAGTGGTATGCGTAGACAAGCACACGTGTATAGATAAATTTGAGTCAAAAAGCATGTATCGAAAACCGTGTCACGATCACATGCACACATCAGCAGGTAAGGAGGTATCAAGTAAAGAAAATGTGACAAAAGCAGTTGTACAAACTTAGTTCACAGATACATGAGATTAGCACGTCGAAGGAATAATCCAAACGAGGAAACTCTTATATATATACACCTTATATGTCACGTCATCGTAGCCTGAGTTTACACAACCCGACTTGTCTCCTAAACTAAGAAAACAACATAAAACAGATGAAACGAATAAAACCGATAAAATCGAATGCAGGCAAAACCAGTTGTATAAGTTCCGTTTACAGCTTCATGAGACTAGTACGTTGAAGGAATAATTCAAATAAGAAAACCCTTAAACATATACTTTATATCTCATGTCACCATACCCTGAGTTCATACAACCCGAATTGCAAAACAAAATGACGAATTATTAATCAGCATCTTATTATTATTACTCGTCCTACCCATATGTCTAAGTATGTGTACTAACATCCTAGCACACATACATCCACAAATGAGTAAGCCGACGATTGTTATTGAAAACTGATGGGGAAACTAGCGAGCTATGTTTACAATAGGTCCCGACATATCCGGGACCACATCCCAGGATGTTCTATTACTGATACGGAACCTACCGCGAGGCAAATCAGAGGCAAAAGGGTCTTATTGTGTGCCCGAGGAAGGGTACGATAATGGGGGTGACAATACACCTAGTGGAACACCGGAGGCCTACAAGTAGAACCAAAATTTTAGTTGCACAACATACTTAACACCACTGTAAACATACTCACCAATTGAAGTCCATAAGTTTTTTCTGCATCCGGTATAAGTTATTTTTTTATTACAAATTATTATAATTATCAATTTACAAGAATAGTAAGAGCATGATAAGCAGATACAAGAGTATCAGGAGTACATGAGTACAGGAGTACAGGTGAACATGAGTAACATGGGTATGTCAGGATATCAATTATCATGAACATGAGTAATATAGGTATGTCAGGATATCAATTGTTATATTCTCGTAGTGTGATAATCATGAGTCAAGTGTTAAACATGATAGGTGTCAGGTGATAACATACAGGTGTCAAGTAATAACATGCATGTGTTAAGTAATAACATGCAGGTGTCAAGTGATAGAATGCCAAGTGATAGTATGACTGATGTTAACTGTCGTATAACACAATATGGGAAAACGGTATCGATACAGGAGATTGGTACGATAACCAGAAAACAACACAGTTCTTAGAAAACAGTTTTAGTAAAGACTTTAAACTCTTCAAAAAAAGAATAATAATTAAATTATCAAGCAGGCAAGCGGGTAATTAACTAAGCGAACATCCAAGCAGAGCTAAGCAAAGTTGGAGTGAAGCTAATGTACAGCACTAGATGCCATCACGTTCTGTGTGATTACCGCTCGCGACACAACTAAACACACATGACAAAGCGAGCACATGAACGCTATGCTACCGCACGTGGCGAAGCCGCACTCACAGAGTAACACACTCGAACGGAGTTAGTAGTAAAGTGCTGACGCTAGGTCCGCCTATCAGACGTAGCATATAGAAAGTCCAAAGGACTTTAATAAACCTCAGAGAGGTTAAGGTCAGAGGCTGTAATATAAAACTGCAGAGCGGTTGTCGGTTAAACCCAGAGGCTGAGTAAACACCTGCAGAAGATGTTAGAACCAAGCAACACACAAGCATATATAAATAACAAGTAAGAGAACTGCCAAGTGGTTAAACCCGGAGGCTAAGCAAGAAGGAGTATAGCTAGACCGTGCCTGACAAGACTATACAATTAAGCTCGGCTCATAGCCACACGGTATAGCTAGTAAAACTCAGAGGGTGAGCAATGCTTGATGAGGCTACGCAATTAAGGTCTCACAGATACACAACGTAGTTAGGCTCTCGACGAAGTTGGAAAATTCAGAGGGCTTAAGCCCAAAAGCTGAAGTAAAACGACAGAGCGGTTAAGCCCGAGGCTGAGTCTGAAGGCTAACGTCCATGAAGTGCCGGCCAACCACAATAATAGAGTAATATCATAACAGTATACATGTACAATATTAAACTATGCTATCACAAGCAATCGTCACACTAATACAAATATATCACACTGGTACAAATATACGTGTCCGCAAAATACAAGTACACACCCACACCAACACTGATACACAGTCCACATCACAAATACGATAGTCCCAAAAAACATTATGAAATATAAAAACGCCCGTCGAAGCGGGGTACCCAATAAAGTGAGCACTCACTTAAAATCCTCGAAAAGCATCGCAAAATTTTCAAAAACTCTGAAAACTTCAAATAATCAACACGTATATGCATCAAGTATATATACACACACACACACACACAATGTATATATAATATAAAGAGAGAGAGAGAGAGAGCTAGAAAAAAAAAGAACACGAAAGGGGGACAGTGAGGAGAACACGAGAGAAGATGTGGAGGTGGGCTAAACGCGGAGGTGAGAGTGAACACGAGTGAGAGAGAAAATATGTGATAGAGTAAGGGAGTGCAGGAGAGATAGAAGGAATGCAGAGAGAGGGAGACTGAGAGAATAGGGAGAGATAAAGACCGTGAGACAGAGAGAGTGAGAGAGGAATGTAGGAGAGAGGGAGAGAGACAGTAAGAGAGAAGGAGAGAGATAGAGACAAAAAAAAGCAAGAGTGAGAAAGTACGGGAGGAAGGGAGAGGGGGCCCAGGAGGTTGGCCCTGGCTGTCGGCCATAAGGAACACGCTGGGGGCGCCAGCAACACATTTAGAGGGTGGATGAGGCCGGTGAAGAGGAGGAGGAAGTGGTGTGGGTTGAGGGTGTAGTTGTTGTTGTTGGAGGTAGAAGAAGGTGGTAATCAGAGTGAGGTTTCGGAGGCCTCAGAGGGGTTAGACTAGAGGAGTTCATCAGAGGAGGGATTGCCACAGGTGGCGGTGGACGTGGTGGTGATGATGAAGATGAAAGTGATGGTGGTGGAGATGAGAAGGTAAATGTGAGAGAGAGAGAGGAGAGAGGTATTTGGGAGATGGAGAAGGCAGGGGCTTGGTCAAAGGCATGAGAGCTCGCCAGAGGCCAGAGACATCGCCGGTGAGACAGGTGGTGATGGCTGGCGGACATGAAGAAAGGAGGAAGAAAAGGAGGAGGTTGAAGGGAGAAAGTGGAAGAATTATTATGTGATATATATATATATATATATATATATATATATAATATATATATATATATATATATATGTATATATATGTTGGGGGGATTAAATGAGACCCACATCTCCGTTGGGCTGAGCCTCGCGTTGGGTCAGGTCAGCTGAGCCCCGCGTTGGGTCAGGTCCGCATCCAAGAAGAGGAGATCTGCGTTTGCAGAGGAGAGAGGAGTGGAAGGAAATGTTTTGGGGGGGATTTTGTGTGGAGGAGAAACAAAGGGAAAAAGAGAAAGAAGAAAAGAAAATAAAAAGAGTAAGAAGAGGAAAAGAAAAAAGGAAAAAGAAAGAAACGAGAAAGGGAAATATCTGGTCAAATCCAGTCTCGATAAAATATAGAATAAAATAACGGAAATACTTGAAAAATAATGTAATTCAGGAAAGTCCTCAATAATTCTTTAAAATAGTAAATATTATACTGAGACGCATGACGAAATCAGATTTAAAAATTTCAATCTTATTTTCAAAATAAAAATTCTAGAATCGATCGACAATACCAATCGACATTAGTTCTGTCGAATTTTAATTAATTCAGAAAAATTTCAAAAAATCATGAAAAATCAAAAATATTAAAAAACTATCTTTGAAACTAGAACAGGTCAAATTTGACTATCAGAAAGGTCAAATCAAGTAGTACATTGGGATCAGGTCTCTAGTTCAGACTCGGTCTGACTCTAAATTTAGGAATCCGGATCCACTACCAAACAATAATATAAATAATCATAAACTAAAAATAAATACGGTGAAAAATTGAAAAAATATGATCCTAAAAGTAGAACACGTATCTAAGTATGTATTCTAGGAATGAGGTGTTATAAGGGGGAAGAGGGAGAGCGGGGAAGGCCAGAAGAGGGAGGAGGGGAGGAAGGAGAAAGGGACATTTTGGACTTTTCACCAAGGGTGGAATTGTCAAAAAAAATAATGGCACACTTGTAATAACTTGTGAGGTGCCTTTCACATTTTTTGGGTGGAAACATCCATTCCCAAATCAGTAGGAACGGATATTTGCACGCCAAAAAATTATTAAGCCACTCTAGTGATTAAGGCACCTACAAATATGATAAAGGCACAAAAAAAAAGACCAAAATGTCCTCTTCTCCTCCTCCTCCTCTTCGAGCTTTGCTGACGACTCCCCGGCTTCCGCCCTCCTTCACCGACGACCACTTCCTTCCCCCGACCTTCTTGCCCCTTGCCTTCTCCCCCGCCTCCCCTCCTCCTCCCCTCGATCTCCCCTTCAGCCTCCCTTCCGGCCTCCCTCCCCCGAATCCCTTTCGTCCACCCCCCATTGCGATCTGGCTGAAGCCAGATCTCGGTGGAGGGGGGGGTGGACGAGGAGAGGGGGTTGGGGGAGGGGAGGGGGTGGGGGAGAGGGAGAGGAGGAAGGGAGGAAGGAGGGGGCAGAAGGAGGAGGGGAGGAAGGAGGATGAGGAAGAAGAAAGTGATATTTTTGACTTTTCACCAAGAGTGAAAATGCCAAAAAAAATAATGACACACTTGAAATAATTTGTGGGGTGCCTTCCTCATTTTTGGGGTGGAAACATTTGTTCCCCCAATCAGTGGAAGGGATTTGACCAAGAATCTTACACGAAAGACTAGAATGCCCTTTGATTTATTATGTGTGAAATGAGTTGGGGAATATAGGGATAAACTTCAGTATGAGTTATTTTAAGGCAATGTTTTGAATAAATTTTTTATTCAAATTTATTTTAAAAAATCGACTTCCTTCAAATTTATTTGCAAAAATGGACCGCCGACAGGCTAGCTTTGTGCCACGTAGGTATTCGGCAATTGAGACCCGTCAGCTGGCGGGTTTTGAATGCCAGTGATTGAGAGTCCCGACAGCGTGCCTGTTCTAGTCTGGGGTGGCACCTTTGTATCAAGAGTAAAGCTCTTTATTGAGCTTCAAACTTGGTCCGGAGGTGCCAAGACTGGGCAAAGAATGAAGCTCACTTTTGAGCTTTATTCTTGATCTAGGGATGTCGATCCCAAACTAAGCATTGAAAGCTCAAAATTTAGCTTCATTTTTTATTCAAGGTTGGCACCCTTGAACCAAGCTGAAGCTCAATTTTGAGCTCTTTTTCTTGGTCCGAGGTTGCCACTCCAATACCTGAGAACAAGCTTATACATATATACACAACACAAAAAATTATATCCCAGTTTAACAAAATATTCCAAGTGACATTTTCAAACCATATCATAACTATATAACTCACAATATCATAAATTTCACCAAATTAACTCAGTATCACAAATCACAACTCCACAACATAACAATACCACAAATTTATTTCCCAAGAATGTTTAAAATCTCCAAATGATATTACAAACCCTATGAAAGCTATAAAACTCATATCAAACCACCAAATAGTTCACCAATACACATCACACCTCCATATTATCATAATATTCAACAATATCAGTGTTACCACAATATCATTGTGTCAAATGTTTACATATCGCTAATACAAGTCATATAAAATCAATAATATAACATGCTAATATCAGTACAAACAACCCAGTGCACGTGAAAGAAGAAAGTAGAGAGAGAGGAAAGTAAAAAGAGTCAAAATTGTTACTGCTCAGCTATACGTGGGACTTGTGGGTAAAAGTTAAGTCTAAAACTACCAACACCATACAAAGACAGCTGAGTCTCAGTGAAGGAATTTTTGAGTCTGAACTTGGTACATGTGCAATGTTTTAAATATTGGATATCGGAGATATACCGGTCGGCAAAATTAAGTACCAGATACAGGATACAGGGTGATATATTGCGACATGATATTAAATACTGATTGATATATTAATATTCAATACATATAAAACATTATTAAAAAGTTATTATCCAAACATCATATAAAAGCATCATTAAAATACCACAATGGACATAGAATAAAATAGAAACGATATCTCAAATAAAAAAATAATTATCCAAATAAGTAACTATATCGGCCGATATATCAGATATTTCATCTTGGATATCGGTCGATATATTGGCCCATATCAGTCCAAAACAATATCCATTATATTTTAGTACTTATCGTATTGTTTTGAATGAAATACTGTTATATCGTTCGATATTTAAAACAATGTACATGTGTGCCAATTCCGAACCTATTTTGAGCCTCAAAATTGAGGTTTAATGTTGGTCTGGGGGTGCCAACCTGGATGAAGCTTGAGGAAAAAAATATTGACTTCAATGCTTGGTCGGGGTTAGACACCCCGGGATTAGGAATAACGCTAAAAAATGAGCTTCATTCTTGGCCTGGTCTTGGCACCCCAAGACAAAGTTCAAAACTCAATAAAGAACTTCACTCTTGGTGCAGGGATGCCACCCCCAGAATAAAAAAAACGCAGCCACCCCCCCCCCCCCCCCCAACCACACACACGCGCGCGCGCACACACAAAACCCCCCATGTCTACATGGCACCAAGCTGATCTATCAGAGGTCGGTTTTTGGGGAGGGGTGTTTTTTGAATTCAATTTGAAAACAAGATTTATAAAAAATTGCACTTATTTTTATTTGGATAAATTACAAGAAACCTCTTTCACATATATCCTATTTTTAAATTAATCTCTTCATCTAAAAAAGTAACTAAATAACCCCGTAACTATTGGCATCAAGTATTCTGTTAAATTTTTAACATTGTGATCTTTTGATGGTTAAGTGACATCATTTTTATTATATTTACATTTAAAATTTTCATATAGTTATAACTTTTAAGAAAATTACTTTTTTTAACAAAAGTTAGCAATTTTAATGGATAAAATGAGTTTTGAACAGTTCAAGGGGTTACTTATTGAGTTTTTTAGTTTATGAGATTAATTCAAAATTATGATATAAATTAAGAAAATTTCTTATAATTTACCCTTTTCATTTTTTTGAAAGAAAGCTTGTAACTCATCTCTGTTTTACTGCTCAGTTGGGTCTCAATGAAACTGTACACCGTGAGTGAATCTCCATTCATGAACCACTGGTCGAGCTTAATTGTCCATGTGGTCTATGAATCGCTAATCGAGCTTAGTTGTACAAACGATCAGATACAAAGTACAAACAACAGCTGCACTTCAGCATAATTAACTAACAATAACAGTTTGATAGGCCTTGAAACCTAAACACCGCATAGAATGAACTCCTGATGCCAATCTGCTCCCTCATGCACAAGATTTGTATACATACAGCCAAAATAAGACTTTCTCAGTTCTTTCATTCTCTACAAGAATATAATAACATCAAAGTGAACAAAGAAACAGTATACAAGGTGAAAGAAGAAGAATATACAATGAATAAATATTGTTGATACAATGAATCAATCAATTAATTAAATACTGATAAAGGGGGAAAAAGGAAAAAAAAAAAAAAAGTGGAGGTAGGCGTTTGAGAAGAAGGGCCTGCATTTGCATAGCTGCCGTTATCTTGCATGGAGAGCCCATACATTCCCTGAGAAATCTCATTTGGACGCGAATAAGAAGGGTATGAAGGTCTCCGATTGTAGCTGTATGCCTGCGGGTGCTGCTGAATGTATACAGCATAGCCTCTGTTGACCACCATGCACTAGTTGGGGTGTATGGACCGGGTAGCTGGCCGTTCTGCATCCACGAACGGCGCATGCCTGGTCGAAAGCCGGCATTGGCTGGGAGAGTGTCCCTGGCAGCTGGGTGTTCTGCATCTGCGAAGGCTTCATTCCAGATTGCCGGCTGCTTTGGAGTGGTAAGGGTACAACCCCCCCTTGCTGGTTTATCCGCATTTGCTCACATGCAGCACACATGAATGGAGCTCCCTCTAGTTGTTTTTTAAGATTTTGTTGTTAGATCTAATTTTATTCCATATAAGATCTCATACATATATAGTCTCTTTATCATGATTAAAGAGAAGGAGAGTTTTAGGCATACACGAAAGGGATGCCGAATGTTGCACGATCTCGAGGACACCAGAGTTAAGGCTAGAGTTGAGGGAGAGGATTCTTCTCTCCGGCCACCAAGTTCTCTTCTTTATCCTTAGAGGAGATGAGAGGCCTCCAAGAGAGAGATGGTCATTGTGTTAGAGAGGGAACCCTACCCTTGATATATATAGCATCGAGGAATCCTAATTCAACTCATCATAAATCTAGGCCCTTGACTTATAACACGAGTTCCACACGTATAGACGAGTCCCACATTTTACTTTAAATACACTCATGGCTAAGTGTAATTGAAAACGTGTATAGACCCAAATCATTTAGGCTTGATCAATTCTTTATTAGATCAAACAACATAGGTTAAAGTGGGCGGGTGCAAATATCCAATTGACTTAATTAGGCCAAATTAAATTAGACTTTAAAACGTAATATGACTAACAATCTTCCATTTGGGCCAAACAAGTCGTACTGAATAGATATTATGCATAACTTTATGACGTCAAAACTTTAAACGTCAAAAAATCACGTTTCAAAACAATCTGGTCCATTAAGTGTCCTGCCGAGCATGGCGGTCGTTACCTTCTGTATAATCAAGATAGGACTTTCCACATCACAAGTTTCAGAACTCATAACGACAAAGATCAAATGTGAACGTGTGTCATGGAAATATTCTCTGATCAAATAAGGTACAATTCTAACTGGTTTCTACTTTATGACTCCAACGAGTCTAACTGCTAACAAACTCAAATGTGCAAATTAAAATCAAAAGAAATTTAAAGAAAGTAGTTATCATTTTATTATTGGAATCAATAAATATACATAAAGTGCACTTAGAAATAATGTTTGTTACATAAAATTATTCTTTCCCAATAAATCAGGATATCATCATGACTAGCCATCCCCATATGAGCGATATGTTCTAAGAAGACTTTAGGTGGAAATCCTTTAATAAGTGAATCTGTAATATTAAAAATAATACTAACACAATCAATAGACACAATGTGATTCTGAACTTTATCATTGATGACAAGAAACTTGATGTCGTTATGCTTCGACTTTGCTTAACTCTTATCACTATTGCAGTGGAGTTCTATACCTCTTAATGTCACAGTGTAGCTGTAATAGGCTCTCGACTAAATCCACCATCTTGCTACAATTAGGAAAATGTAACCTAAAGTGGACTTTCAATTGTCGATACATCTAGCATAATCTGAATCTGTGTATCTGATTAGCTGCAACTGATCAGATTTCATGTAGTCTTCTGTAGATATCGCATTACCTTTTTGATAGTTTTCCAGTGATCAATCTCAAGATTGATCAAGTATCTGTCAAGTTTCTCAACGGTATCTGCTATGTCTGGACGGATACAAACTTGAGCATACCTCAGACTTCCAACCGCCGATGCATATGAAATGTCTTTTATTTGCTCTTTTCGTAGATCGTTCTTGGGACATTAGAGTAGATTCAACTTATCTCCCTAGAGCATTTTTTCATGCCACATCTATCTAGCACCTTATCGATATAGGCCATTTGTGATAAACTTAATATTCCATGTGTCCTATCACGTTGAATCTGGATGCCTTCACAAAAGAAATGTCTCCAGGATTTTTCATCTCAAAATTTTTTGAGAGAAAACTCTTGGTTTTAAGCAGAAGATCTATATCGTTACTTGCTAGTAGAATGTCCTCCACATATAGCATAAGAAATATAAGTCGACACTCTTTAAATTTATGGTAATTGTATTGATCATCTACAATCTCCTTAAAACTAAAATCGGATATTACTTGATCAAATTGCTAATACCATTGATGGGATGCTTGCTTTAGATCATAAATGAATTTCTTTATTTGCAAACCAAATATTATGAAACTTTCACTTTAAAACTTTCTGGTTGTACCATACAGATTTCTTCCTCAAAGCTACCATTAAGAAAGACAATCTTAACATCCATTTGGTGTAACTCCAGGTCAAAGTGGGTCACCAGTACCATAATAATCCTAAAAGAATCTTTATGAAAACCAGAGAGAAAGTCTCCTTATAGTAATGCTCTCTATTTGAGTAAATTCCTTTATGACAAGATGTGCCTTATACCTTTCGACATTATCTTTCGAATCTCGATTGTTTTTGAATTCTCATTTACAACCAATTGGTTTCTTTCCTTTAGGAAACTCTACTAAATCTCAAACATCATTGTCCTTCATGAATTTTTACTTATCTTTCATGATATTTGACCACTTAGTGGAGGGAATACTGAGTTTGGCCTTATTTAAATATGTGGGGTTATCCTCTAGCCTTATGTCAAACTCATGCTCTTGGAGATAAACTATATAGTCATTTGTAATAACTGATCTCCTCTCTCTAGTTGATTTCCTAGGCACTTGTGATTGAGAATTTTCAGGTTCTACCTCATCAGTAGGATCTACTTCAGGATGAGTTGTATTTGTACCTTGTAAGGGTACAATTATATTTTTATTCTGAAGAGGAAAAACTACTTCATCATTTGGAATAGCTATCATGGGTATAACAATATATTCTTTCTCAAATGTGAAATCCTTATATAGTTGAGTCCCACTGTTCTGAATATCCTTAAAAAAATTTAGCATTATCCGTCTTCATGTCTTAGTGGAGGGACAGTGAAACCTAAAACTTATATTCCTCTCAGAATACCCTACGAATAAACATCTAACTGTTCTTAAGTCTAATTTCTTCTCATATGGTATAGATGACCGAGCTTCCGCTGGACAACTCTAAACTTGGAGATGCCTAATACTGAGAGATTTTTCAGTTTATAACCCATATGGGGTTTTAGTTACTGTTTTGCTAAATACTCTCTTAATGAGGTAGATAACCGTCTCTAAAACTTCACTCCATAATGACTCTGGTACAGTAGTATGAGTTATTATACTCCTAACAATGTCCTTTAGTGTGCGGTTTCGGTCTCTCAGCAATACCATTCTGACGAGGTGTCCCTGACATGATATACTAAGCGACAATGCCACACTCTTTCAGAAATTGACAAATGGTCCTGGACATCTACTTGATCCTCGTATCTGCCATATTGCTCACCACCATGATCAGATCTAACAACTTTAATCTTTCTATTCAGTTGATTGTGAACTTCAGCTTTATAAATTTTAAACATGTTCAGTGATTGTGATTTCTCATGCAACAAGTATAGGTACCCATAACGAGAGTAATTGTCTGTAAAATGATGAAATATTCATGACCATTCTAAGAAGCCGTAGGGAATGAACCACAAATGTCTATATACATTAAATCCAAGACACCTGAACTCTGTCTAGCACTAAAGTTTCTAATATTTCTTTAATTAATGTTCGCTTAGTGTCTAGGCTATTCATATATGAAGATTCAAGATATAAAGCATAAAGTTTCAATTTATATAGCCATCAATCAGAATCCTAGTACCAAGAACTTTAGATTTGAAAAATAAGCTAAACATTTTATTATCAAGAGTGACAGTAAAATCAGATCTGTCTAACAATGAAATAGAAATATGATTTTGCCTAAAAGGACAGTACATATTAAGTCTCATCCAAATCTAAAACAAAAAATTAGATCTATTCTAAGACTACAAACTCCAACAGTTTTAATTGCAACTTTATTTCCATCACCCATGTATACGTATCGCTTAGCTGGGCTGGGCCTCTTTTGGGTTTGGAGTGGCATTAAAGCTAAATTAATTTCAGAACAAAAATAAATATGAGATATATCCTCTAAATAGCCATTCCTGATACTTTATGTGATCCTACTTGAGGTGACTTACTTTCTTGCAGAAGAAGCATGCAATAACCTTATGCTTCTTTGAAAATACACCTAGAGGGGGTTGAATAGGTGTATGGTAATCCAATGACAAATGATGCACACTAAGTGTGACCAAAGAGTGTAGCCGAATTTTCAGTGACGGGCTCTGGACTATCTCCTCTAAATTCCTCTAAATAAGAGTTGAGATGCTATATGAAGCTTTCTTGGTTCAACACAAGTATGGGCACAAACATATAATACCAAGCATATATATGATATGAACAATATGATGCACTGCAAGATATAAGAGAGAAAGTTTTGAGATAGTGGATCAAACATATACATCGGGATATGTTTCGAGGTTCGAGCCACTGCTCTACGTCCCCGCCTTTACGCAGAAGGATTTTCACTATGTCCACACAGGACCTCCCACACAGGGAACCTTTACCGAGGAATTTGCAAGTATAAGGTAAGGAGTACACAACTCCTCTCTCCAATAACAACCTCTACACAAGAGGTAAGGTACAAAGCTAAAACAATAATCACCTCTACACAAGAGGGATAAGGCACTAAATCAAACTCCAACCACAATCACCTCTTCATAAGAGGGATAACGACAAACCAAATCACAATCTCAATCACCAGTACACAAGAGGGATGAACACAAACCCAAAGTAAAGAAGGGGTTACAACTTGATGATCTCAAAGACCACAAACAACCCTTGGTGATAACAATAGATCACAAACTAAAATTCTCATAAAAACAGGATCCTATAAATAGGATAGAGATGATAGCTCAAGTGTGAGAAAATAAGGTGTTTGAAAAACAAATCACAAAGAAAAATATTTGAAAAAAAATACTAGAATGAAATAGATATGAAGATCAAAGCAATTTCCCCAAAGACTTCTTTTTTCTTTGATTTTTCCAACCCTTGAAAACAAATAAAAGATGAAACTTTAAAGCACAAAAACTCTTTTAAACTTGCTCTAAACCACTGAGAAAGATAGAAAAATTGGCTCTCAAAAACTTATTGAAATCAGCCAAAGAGATGACTTATTTATAGCCTTTGTCAAAAACTAGCCGTTGGCAGGCTGAAAGGGCAGAATTTCCCTTCCGATCGACCGTCCGGTCGATCGGTCCAACGGTCATATTTCTGACCATTGGCGCTCCGGTCGACCTCCCGGTCGACCGGCAGCACCTGAGAGTGAGGGTGCTTTCAATCGGTTGACCGCGCGGTCGACCGACCTTATAGGCTGGCCCTTGTGCATATTTTGTGCACATCGGTCGACCGGTACGGTCAACCGACCCCTGGTCCGGTCG
The DNA here is from genome assembly GCA_038442645.1 of Agave tequilana. Classification (NCBI taxonomy): domain Eukaryota; kingdom Viridiplantae; phylum Streptophyta; class Magnoliopsida; order Asparagales; family Asparagaceae; genus Agave; species Agave tequilana. The sequence continues at coordinate 65,747 of JAVJIF010008035.1, read as the reverse complement.
ACCGTCCGGTGGATCAGGCTGACAATTTCAGAACTTGAAACTTGGTTATTTTAATTCCAATAAAATCTCATAAATACTCATAAATTTCACAAAAATAAGTTCTTGTTAAATATTTGAATAACAAACATGCGTGATAAAAATCAACACATATTATAAATCATTTGAACTATTTTTGTGATATTGAAATTAGGCTTTAAAACGAAAATCGTATTTTCCGAAAACTAAACTTTGAAATGAAAATCTGATTTTTCTCAAGCTTGTATAAATACAAAAATAAGATATTTAAACTCTTTTGAAGCATATTATATATGGATATAATCCAATACACATGTACATGATATATTTATGTTTTTTTTACATGAAATCCAAAAATAGATTTTGTTAAATACAAAACTTTAAAACACATGAATATGATCTCAAAATAAGTTTTTTCAAATATGTGAAGTATATATGTATATAGATGAGATCTAATATACATTAAATCAAGCCATGTAAACTTGTTTTGGTTATATCTATTCTTGAAAATCATATATATGTCTATATAAAAATCAAAACCAGTTAAACCAAAAATCAAACTTATTGAACTTGGGTGTGTGTGAACTTGAGCATATCAATACTATCTATCTTTACACAAGATCTAAACAAACCGAAGTTTTCTTATCGATCCTCATCTTCAAGACGACTCGATCCAAACATGATCTAATAAGCTTGACTCCAACTGAGTACTAGATGCGATCTTGACGCGCGAGCTCTTGAATCTACATCTGTTAGCTCCCAAAACTCCTTTGTTGAAGCTAAGCACCTACTAAGATCTTGATCAAATATCTGAGACTAATTAAACACAAGATCATTAGTACTGTAATTACATGAGTTAATCATCATCAAAACTAGAGCGATGGGCCTCTGGGCCAACAATCTCCCCCTTTTTGATGATGACAAAACTCATAGAGTTATATATGCATGGATTAAAGCTAAGCTTCATAGAAGCTCCCCCTTAACTCATGCATAGAAATAAACATAAAGATATTCAATGAAGTGCATAAAGTAAACAAAATATATATGCATAAATAAGAATATAAACATGCATATATAAACTCTTTAAATTCTTCTCCTCCTTTTTGTCAATTCATCAACAAAAGGGTGAGGACAATCAAACAATAAAAATGTATATGCGATATACATTCATGAAGAGGAGAGGCGTAAAGTTAGCTCCGCCTGCATATATGCATTACATGGAGAAGGGATGACTAGACCCTAACCCATAAAAAGCAAAATATACAATATATAAGCGGAGATGTTAAGCTCCCCCTACACACGTGTACCACATATGTGAGATACACTCCAACATGAATCTATATATAGGAGAGATGTTAAGCTCCCCTTGCATATAGACAAAATATATCAACAAATTTTGAAATCACTTTTTAACAACAAAAATTTGAAATTTCTTAAGTCAACAAAACAAGTTTTGATACCAATGAAATCAAATAGTAGTTGACAAAATAAAAGTTGGTACCACTTGATAAATTTTTTTTTAAGATACCAATAGTAAATTTTGATACCAATTGAAGGTGAAACATGAAGTTACTTTGATATCAAATAAACACCAACTGAAATATCAATTGAAATTAATGTATAAGCTTGTATAGGTACCAATTAACATTTGAAATAAACTCATGCTTAACATAAGCATAATTTGTGCTTTTAAAATGTAAAGATATTGTAAAATAAGTACAATCAAATCATATACAGGTTTGTATGAAAATGAAAATATCAATTGAAATTGATATTAATTGAAGTTTGAAGTATGCATATATAGAAAACACATATGAGTATACAAAAATAGAATTTTCATTAAAATCATGTATATCTCATACCTACCTCCCTTTCATGCACATATTTAAATAGATTTTCAATAAGGGTATACAAGGCGTGGTCTCCCAACCAACCGCCCTTAGAAGGTAGGGTTTTCAAAAATAAGAGTTTGAAAATAATTTAACATGTTTGAAAATCACTACCAATTGAAGAATAAAGACTAGTTTAATGATAATTTTTGAAAATTAGTACGAAATCCTTCAAATAAGAAATAAAACAATAAGTATTCCATGAAAACATGAAACCAAAGTATAGATCTCATGAAACATACGTTTTACACAAGATTGAGACTCGAAATCTATAAGGCTCATAAATGTACTCATAAAATAAAGTCATGAGTAAACACAAATAATGTGAGTGTACAAGAATCATGTGAAAAGCATATTCATGAAAATAATCAATAAAGCTTAAAACATCAAAACTTATGAAAGTCATAAAAATTTAATTTTCATTAAAATAATACAAACTTCAAGGCTATGTATATTTTGTCTAAATTAGAAGTATACATACATATCCCAAACACAAGTGAGTCTATAATAGTTTTGCATGAAACGCAAGTGACTCTAGGATAGACATGTATATCTAATAGTTTTAGACAAATTAATATATACATGAAGATAAATACATTTTTATGAAAAATATGTACAAAATAGGTATACAAGTTAAAATACAAGAATCATCAAAACTAGGCTATACAAGTACATCTAATGGGTACAAATGAGCAACATAGCACAAACATATAATAATCAAATGTGGCTTACCAGTTGTACAAGTATAAATAAAAGTTTTAATGAAAATTACATATAAACAAGTAATCAAGACATGAAGTGTAAAACCATAAACTACCATGATCATTAGGGTAAATGCACGTGTTTTAGAGCAAGGATATACATAATAGCTAAACTAAAGTGAGAACACAAAATAATGGTCCATATAAATATGGGTGTATTTCAAATACTACATATGTATATCACATGTCTAATTTACATTGCACAACATAATGAGTATTAAAACATGACATGCTAAAAATCAATAATATAAAAGTATGTAAACAGCATAAGGAGTTAGAGATAGTTACTAAAACTAATAGGACTAATCTCTAGGTCTCCAAACCATGATGGTTCTCCCACCAAACTTCCCTTAAAAGTGATGCATCCAAAAGTGTCACCATTTAGCTCGGAACGCATCCACCATCAAGGTATCAATACCCTCACGTCAAGTGAGAGCCTACACCTATATCAAATATAATAGGGGTAGGTTTTGCTACCCATACCTTATTGGGTCCACGAGGGTTAGCACCTTTCCTAACCTAAATAAATTTATTTGCAAAATTTGAGATTTGTATTCTATCATAACAAAACTTTGTAAGGTGGCTCTTACGTCCACAATGTGTACAAGTGTACACATGAGTATACATAAAATCATGTGTGTGAGCATGATGAGCATGTGTATGCCGTGATTTGTGTGCATGCATATAATGAGCATGTTTCTTGTGAAACATGGATTCCAAGTGTGTGTGGTTCACGGCACATTGGCTCAAAGTAGAGTCCAAGCAATCTGCACTCTTCTTCAAAGCACATATATCACTTTCAATAATTGAAAAAGAAGTGGAGCAAGCAACATGTTTATCAATAGAAGAAGAGGCAATAGGAACATGGCAAATATGAGCATTAAAATCATTTTCAAGGAAGTGTTTTCTTTTGAAACAAATTTCAATTCTTTTGAAATCAAAGCAATTTTGTTTTTCAAAGAATTGTTCTCTTTTAAAACTATTTCAAGTTTTGAAGACAAAATCTCATTTTTCTTCAAAACATCATCACTATCATTTTTATTTTTCAAAATTTCATTTTCTTTTAAGACAAGGTCAAGTTGAGTTTTCAAGGAATCTCTTTCATTTGAAATTCAACCCTCTTGTACAATCATATCTAGTTTGAAAAAAAGTCCTTATTTTTTTCTTTTAATTTAAAGCTTTTCTTTTTCAAAACTTTATACTTTTCAAGTAAGTTTTCACGAAATAATGAAAGTTCTTCATTCAAAGCATCGACATCCATATAGTCATCACCTGAAGAACTAGCACTATCATCTAGTTGAGTGTCCGAGTTTACCTCAAGAGAGTCATTCCCTTGGACCATGTAGCAAGCTTGTTTGGACTCATCTCCACTAGATTCTTTCTCTATAAATTTTGTCGTTTGTAGCTCGGGAGATGTCAATGTGTTCCACATTGCAAAAGCGGAATCACAATGAGAAATCATAGACAAATATTCTTTGCTAAGTGAATGTTTTAGTGCATTTAGGGCTTGTGCATTAGTCCAATGTATTTGGCATTACCAAAATAGGTTTTTTTGGTAGTGACAAGATAGACATGCAAACCTAGGGTTTTTAAAAAAGCACTCATCCTAAGCTTTCATATATTGATGTTAGAAACATCAAACATAGGAGGGATAAGGTGATCTATGAGTGTATAATCTATATGTGTGCAAATGCAAATCTAGATTAGCTAACCAAGATCTCACTCCGAGATGGTTAAACCTAATATCAGGAGTGTAGGCTCTGATACCAATTGAAAATACACCTAGAGAGGTGAATAGGTGTATGGCTAATCTAATGACAAATGATGCGGAATTAAAACCTAATTGCAACACACTAAGTGTAACCAAAGAGTGTAGCCGAATTTCCGGTGACGGGCTCTGGACTATCTCCTCTAAATTCCTCTAAATAAGAGTTGAGGTGTTATATGAAGCTCTCTTGGTTCAACACAAGTATGGGTACAAACATATAATACCAAGCATATATATGATATGAATAATATGATGCAATGCAAGATATAAGAGAGTTTAGAGATAGTGGATCAAACGCAAACACCAAGATATGTTTCGAGGTTCGAACCACTGCTCTACATCCCCGCCTTCACACAGAAGGATTTTCACTATGTCCACACAGGACCTCACACACAGGGAACTTCCACCAAGAAATTTGCAAGTACAAAGTAAGGAGTACACAACTCCTCTCTCCAACAACCACCTCTACACAAGAGGTAAGGTACAAAGCCAAAACAACAATCACCTCTACACAAGAGGGATAAGGCACTAAGACAAATTCCAACCACAATCACCTCTTCACAAGAAGGATAACCACAAACCCAAATCACAATCTCAATCATCTCTACACAAGAGGGATGAATATAAATCCAAAGTAAAGAAGGGATTACAACTTAGTGATCTTAAAGACCACAAACATCCCTTGGTGATCACAATAGATCACAAACTAAAATTCTCACAAAAACAGGATCCTATAGATAGGATAGAGATGATAGCTCAAGTGTGAGAAAAGAAGGTGTTTGAAAAATAAATCACAAAGAAAAACACTTGGGAAAAATACTAGAATGAAATAGATATGAAGATCAAAACAATTTCCCCAAAGACTCTCTTTTTCTTTGATTTTTCAACCCTTAAAAATAAATAAAAGATGAAATTTTAAAACATAAAAACTCTTTTAAACTTGCTCTAAACCACTGAGAAAGATAGAAAAATTGGCTCTTAAAAACTTGTTAAAATCAGCTCAAGAGATTACTTATTTATAGCCTCTCTAAAAAGCTAGTCGTTGGCAGGCTGAAAGGGCAATTGTCCTTCCGGTCGACCGACCCAATAGTCATATTTCTAGCCGTTGGGCTCTGGTCGACCGCCCGGTCGACCGGCAGCACCCGAGAGTGAGGGTGCTTTCAGTCAGTCGACCGCGCGGTCGACCAGCCTTATAGGCTGGCCCTTGTGCACGTTTCGTGCACATCGCTCGACCAGTACGATCGACCAACCCCTGGTCCGGTCGACCGCCAGTGGATCAGGCTGACAATTTCAAAACTTGAAACTTGGTTATTTTAATTTCAATAAAATCCCATAAATACTCATAAATTTCACAAAAATAAGTTCTTATTAAATATTTGAATAACAAACATGCGTGATAAAAATAAACACATATTACAAACCATTTGAACTATTTTTGTGATATTGAAATTAGGCTTTAAAACGAAAACCGTATTTTTTCCGAAAACCAAACTTTGAAATGAAAATCTGATTTTTTCCAAACTTGTATAAATACAAAAACAAGATATTCAAATTCTTTTGAAGCATATTATATATGGATATAACCAATACACATGTACATGATATATCTATATTTTTGACAAGAAATCCAAAAATAGGTTTTGTTAAATACAAAACTCTAAAACGCATGAATAGGATCTCAAAATATGTTTTCCAAATATGTGAAGTATATATGTATATAGATGAGATCTAATATACATTAAACCATGTAACTTGTTTTGATTCTATTTATTCATGAAAATCATATATATGCCTATATAAAAACTAAAACCGGTTAAACTGAAAATTAAACTTATTGCACTTGTGTGTGTGTGTGTGTGTGAACTTGAGTATATCAATACTATCTATCATTACGCAAGATCTAAACAAACCGAAGTCTTCTTGTCGATCCTCATCTTCAAGACAATTCGATCCAAACACAATCCAATGAGCTTGACTCCAACCGAGTGCTAGATGCGATCTTGATGCGCGAGCTTTTGAATCTACATGTGTTAGCTCTCAAAAATCCTTTGTTGAAGCTAAGCACCTACTAAGATCTTGATCAAATATCTTAAACTAATTAAACACAAGATCATTAGTACTATAACTGCATGAGTTAATCATCAACAAAACTAGAGCGATGGGCCTCTGGGCCAACATTCTTATACTGCACTTTGGCCACTTAGGATCGACTACTGTAATGGTGTTTATGTTTCTCCGTTTAGTTACACTTTTCCTTTACTTATTATAAGTGTTACTCTGAATGCTAAGTGAACACTTTCAGTCTTTTCTTATTTCAATCTCTCTTCTTTCCAAACGCAGTGACTGATGAGCTCAATGAGACTCCATTTTTCCCTTTGAGTATTATAAATAATCTTGAAAGGGTTATACTGTGAAGGAAGAGAAATCAAAATGAAGTGCACTAGAATTTCTTTAAAGAGTTCTAATTTCAGTGCCTTTAGTTTTGAAACAAGATTGGATATTTTCATAATGTACTACCTTATGTTTCTTTTACTGTTATAGCACATATTTATCAGCTTACTAAGATGTGTGTTGGCCTCAACTATATCCGATTAATAAACTGGTCGGTCACTTTAGCTGAAAAACTTTTAGCACTGACTTTATCAGGCATAAAACCCCTAATAGTTATAGGAATAGTGTGCTTTATAACCATTAGACACATCCTATAAGACCTCTTTCACTTATTATAATTGGCCTTTTCTTTACTAAACTTTTGTTAGTGATAGTAGAGGTCCATCAGTTTTTAAGGTGTAATCTAGGTTCATGAATCCAAAAACGATCTTTTACACTGTCTTATCATTTCTTAAAGTTTGTACCATTCAATCTAGAATACATAAGTGTATAATTTCTTATCAATTTAACATAAACATTACATGTAACAAAATTCTACTATAATAGCTATAAAAAATAAATTTCAGAAAATGTAACCAGTTTAACCGATAGAGCTGTCGGCCAAACTTTCAGAACAAGTTGTGTCTATATATTATAGATACCCTAAAATTTAGGTCTTATGTTAGAGAACAACCTTCTTTTGGGCTGACTGTCCCTTTATAGGATTGGTCCCAAAATTTAAATTATTTATATCGACCACATAATATCTGTAATGACCCGGCCATAATGACAACCGTCCTTTGGGCGGATCGCCACACGCATGGGCCACACAAATCTATGCATCTGAATTCTTATTCCGCCGTCAGACTAGTTGATGAGGGTAATGCAATATAAGCCTATATGTGACAACCTTCCTTTGAGCCGATTACCACACGCCAAAGTTCTCCCACTTGTATTACCCACATCAAGTATCTGATGACGTACATAATTCGGCCAAACAACAGTCTTCCTTTAGGCTGGCTATTGTCCGGATGAACTACATACGTAACTAAATAAGCTCTTTTATAAATTCTTTAATTTTGAACATGTATTTATTTTTATCTGTGTGTTATCTACTGTATTAAACATCAATATCCATCAGACTAGAACAATATAAGCAATATAATAAATATTGATGAAGCGGAAGCGTATACGGGTATACATAATCATGGTAAATAAATACTTGCCTTTTTTATGTTAACTAATTAAAGTTTTGTCATGTATTATGCCTGTAATACTGTAATACTCAGCAAGAGCTTCGAAACGGCTATTTACATGCCTAAAACAGAGGTTGGATGAGCCCGTAACGGTTAATTGAAGTTTCATTAGTAAAACAGGTCTGCATTGCTTATCGGGTCTGGATCAAACCCGACCCGTAATAGTTAACTTATAAGATTTTCTTCTTAATGGGTCAGGTTTTAATAAAGTGAATAAAACCCGATTAGCTTTATGTGAGATTAATTTGGACAGATTTCTTTATTTGAGTAGAATTCTACCCCAAAAATTCATTAATAGATTAGAATTCTATCACAATTCTAAAACCTAAATCAATCATAACAATCTTAATTGAAATTTAATATAATTAAGGGCAGGTTTCCTTATTAGAGTAAAATTCTATTTTTAAATTTATTAATCCTAATTAATCTCATAATCTCACTTAATTAGAAAAACCCAAAAGATAATTATTTTTATTATTATTTTGGTTACTGTATGCCGTCGGTCCATGGCGGCCGGCAACGCCTGCTGCTGCGGGACAGTGGGAATCCATGCACATGCATGCATGTGCATGCGCCTGGATGTGCATGAGGCGCATGCAACATGACAGTGCTTGCGCAGGTCCCCTTTTTCTTTGTTTCTTTTCTTTTTGTTATTACCGTGAGCCGCCTACATGCCCGCGCATGTAGGCGGTCTACATTTATGCAGGCAGCTGCATGCATGCAGGTGCTTGCTATATTGTTTTTTTAAATTTCTGTTTTATTATTTTTTTATCAAAAAAGCAGAATTAAAAAATAATAACACACAGAAAATTTTTGAAAAATATGTACATAATTCAATTTATCATCTTCAATTTAATTCAATTATTTGAGATACAAAAAATAATCTTTATTGAATTAAACAAAGAGATACATAATTTGTATAGATCGAGATCAAAATATTTTTACTTTATATCCTGATGATCCGATAAAGATGAGGCTCTGATACCAATTGTTAGATCTAATTTTATTCATACAAGTCTCATACATGCATAACCTCTTTATCATGTTCAAAGAGAAGAAAGTTTTAGACATACCTGATATCATTACGAAAGGCATGCCGAAGGTTGCACGATCTGGAAAGGCATGCCAAAGGTTGCACGATCTCGAGGATACCAGAGTTGAGGCTGGAGTTGAGGGAGAGGATTTTTCTCTCCAGTCACAAAGTTCTCTTCTTTATCTTCAGAGGAGATGAGAGGCCTCCAAGAGAGAGATGGTCATTGTGGTGGAGAGGGAACCCTACCCATGATATATATATATATATATATATATATATATATATATATATATAGTATCAAGGAATCCTAATTAACTCATCATAATTCTGGACTCTTGACTTATAACACGAGTTCTACATGTGTAGATGAGTCCCACATTTTAATTTAAATATACTCATGGCTAAGTGTAATTGAAAACGTGTCTAGATTCAAACCATTTAGTCTTGATCAATTCTTTAATGGATTAAACAACATAGGTTATAGTGGGCGGGTGCAAATATCCAATTGACTTGATTAGGCACAAATTAAATTAGACTTTAAAATGTAATAATTCAAACATTTGTATGCAAAATAGTTATCAGCACAAGGTTTAGATCATTCTTTTATTTTATTCCGATCATCATTACTATTATCTAGGGATATCGATTGGGCCAGGCCAGCCCGACAATCCGCACGGGCACGACCCGGGGTAGCTCGGGCACGACCCGACCGAGTAGAACTCGGGTAGGTCTGGATCCGGGGAAAATTTCGGCCGGCCCCGGGTCTGCCAAGAGGAGGCCCACGGCTCGGTGGGCCGTGCCAGCCCATGACTCGGGTGCTGGCACTACCTGCTCGGCCCAGCCCGACCCAAAAGCCATTCCCTAATGGTTATAATAGCTGTTGGGTTGGGCGTACCGGGCCGACAACAGCTATTATAGCTGTTAGGAGGGGTATTTGCAAATTTTTATCTGCAAATACCCCTCCGCCTCAATCCTAACGGCTAGTATAGCCGTTGGGGGGTTTTCGCAATTTTTTTTGTAAATACCCCCTAATGGGTATATGCTTTATTTTTTTTCAGTTTTTTGCAAAAAGAAAATTGCAAAAAAATACTCCACTTCTCCTCTATAAATACCTTAAAATTTTCACTTCATTTAACTACTACTTTTCATCTTCCTCAAGCTCTAAAAGCTCTCTTTTTTCTCTACAAGATCTTCAAGCTTTCTCTACAAGCTCTACAAGCTCTCTCGCTCTACAAGCTCTCAAGCTCTCTCTACAAGCTCTCTCTACAAGCTCTCAAGCCTCAAGCTCTCAAGGTACACAAGCTCTCAATCCGGTATTTATATTCTTATAAAATTAAAAACTAACAAAAAATGGATGCCAATTGTAGTCAAGCTGGATCTACTCAAGCTTTTGATTCTAGATTTCATGATAATTTTAATATTAGTCATTATACTTGGGAAGTCCTAAATATGCCACTAGTCGACACTCCACAACTTTCATTCACATTACTTATACCATGCATAGATTTTAATTTTTTTCTTATGTATCTAGCACTGTTCCTTATATACCCATTAGTTCCCCTGAGGTATCAATTACCTCCAAAACTCTTAAATTTGGAGCTTAAAAGTATATTGATAAAATATCTGTTAATGGAGGTAGGAGACTTAATGCAAGTTGTGTACATATTTTTCATATTTTTTCTCAAAAATGTGGGAACTGGTCCACTTGCCTGATATATTAAGAGCAAACACCCTGAACACCAACCGCGACAAATCCAAATTAGCACTTTGCGTGGTACTTTAGGCACTTTTAGTTATAATCGTGCAACAGGTAAAATAAATTTAGCAAAATATCTTATTCAGTCTGAATAACCTTTTAGTATGGCTGAAGACGATGCATTTACAGATTATATTAGTGTTGGAACTTTTTTGATGATAACAAATATAATTTGGATATTTTGTGGATTTTATATAGAATGTTAAAAGCCTTGAAACTCTCACACACAAATAGTCTTATTAGTCGAGTTGAACCTTCCTGTAGTCGACTAATACAATGACTAGTCAACTTATCAAAATCCTATAGTCGACAAAGTCCTGTCCAGAAAAGATATCAACTTTCTGTTTATTGACTATTAGCAGCACTAGTCGACTTACCTACATTACTAGTCGACTAATACATGTTATAGTCGACTAACTCTTTCTGCTGGTCGACTAATTATAATATCTAGAAACTTGCATATCTGTATCAGTCTTGACGTAATCGACTTGCTTTTTTAACTAGTCGACTAACCCAGGCAAAATATTATATCCAAGTCGACTATCCTTCATCCCCTAGTCGACTTATAACAGTTTCTGACTGTTAAACAGTTATTATTTTTTGGTGTTTATCTAACGTTTTAATATTCAAATTTGTCTTGATAACTGCCCTAACTGACCATAGATTTCAGTTATAAATAGGAACGTTGTCCTAAGCAAAAAATACCAATTCATACGATTAATTTTCTTTCAAACTCTGTTGAAAAATTCTGTTTTTTAGAAATTAATTCCACTTTCTGTTCTTCACTCAAATTCTAATTCTCTAGTGAAGAATTTTAAGAGTCCACCTATAAGAGTCCTTATTCACGATCACATACAAGTCTCAAGGCTTATAAGTTATTTTGTAATCACTCAAAGAGAAGTATTGTACAAGACTATCTTCTTGGTGTTGAGAAGAGGTGTACAAGAAAATTGTCTTCTTGGTGTAAAGAAGAGTTGAACGGATTTGGCAAAGGTTGTTTGTCAAGTAGTGTACAAGGAGTTGATTTTGGGTGTACAAAATCAAAGATAAGGAAAATCTCAAGCGGGTTACTTGGGGACTGGATGTAGGTCAAGAGGACCGAATCAGAATAAAATCTCTTGTGTTTGCATTTATATTTTCTGAGATTTATTTTCTTACTTGCAAGTTATTTTATTTAACACTAATTATCTTTGTTTAAGTGTTGTGTTGACATAATTTTTAGATCCTACAATTAGAACACTCATAATCCTGATTATAGCCAGTCAATAGGAACACTATAAGATCAGAAAAATTTAAAGTATTTGAAGAACAAAAGCAAATATTAGTTGCATTTTTATCATTTTTGCTCTCGTAAAATTGCACTCACTTCTGATTGTTGGGAAACCCCTAACGACTATCATTATACTGTTATTGTTGCGCATTTTATTGATTCTGATTGGGTTTGAAATTAAAGAATTACCAGTTTTAAAAAATTTCCTCATCCTCATAATGCTGTAGATCTTAGTAAGAATATAATGGGTATTGCTAGAGAATATAAAATTGATTTTACTGTTTCATTTGATAATACTAGTGAAAATACTGCAACAATTGAGGTTTGAAAAAATATTTAAAACCCATTTTGAATGGAATTTTTTCATATTCAATGTGTTTGTTATATTATTAACTTATGTGTACAAGATGGTTTGAAAATAATTAATGATTATATTCAAAAATTAAGAGATACAATTATTTTATTATAAGTAGCAGCCCAAGAAGGCAAACCTTCAGACAAATTTGTTCGGATTTAGGGTTACCTGCTAAAAATAACCTCAAGATGTGAGAACTCATTGAAACTCAACATATAATATGTTGAGTAAAGCGATTAATTATAAAGAGGCAATAAATAAGTTTAATTTTATAGAATTGCTTAACTGTTTTATTTCCGATGAGGATGGCAAATTTGTGAATAAATTTGTGAATTTTTAAAAGATTTAAAAGAATAACAAAATTATTTTCTGATTTTTATTACCTAACGACAAGTATAATATTTTATGAGTTAACTGAAATAAGTGCAATATTTTCTGAATGTAGAAATATTGATTCTATTCGAGATATTATTGCTCTCTAGAGAAAAAGTTAATAAATATTTAAAAATTTTCCTTTATCTTTTATTTTGCTGCTATTATTGATCCTAGGATTAAAATTAATGGATGTAATCTTTTACATGAAAATTTTTATGAAAGGATGAACTATGAGGATAGCTCTGCCCAGATGTGAGTAGATATTTATTCTTTTATAAATAAGTTAAATGATTTTTATGAAACTACTTACGGAAATAAAGAATCTTCTTTATCTCAAAGTTCTTTAGCCTTTACTAGTAGAAATTCATTATTTTCTAATTTTTTATCAGCTTCCAAAAAATCTAGAACTTCTGACTCTTTAAATGAACTTCATTATTATATCCAACGTGTTGTGACTCCTGAGATCGATTAAGACTTAGGATTTAAAATTCTGATATTTGACATGGTGAAAATCACACGCATCAACTTATCCTGTGCTTTCTATCGTGGCACGTGATTTACTAACTCCTCTGGTATCTACAGTAATTTCAAAGTCTGCTTTTAGTACAGGTGATCGAGTGCTGACTGATACGAGGAACCATCTAGTATCAGATGCGATCGAGATGACCATATGCAGGAAGAATTGGTCAGATGCGAAGAGAAGAAGTCAAAATAAAATAATTGACGATTTCATTAAAAATTCTCCAGAAAACTCCCCAGAAGATGAACAAAGATTTGTATTTTTTATTTATGATTGATAAAATGAATGAAGAATGAAGACTTGTACTTCTTTTATGCATTAATGATAAAATACTTCTTTTATGCATTAATGATAAGCTTGACAAAGTTTTAATTCATACTTCAATTGTATTTGTATCCATTATCCATTTTATTGGATCATTAATAAAAGATATATTTTTATTTCATGCCTTGTAATTTTTTTTGGCTAATTTTATCACAACTTGAATAAATAAAATTTTGAAATTTTTAGATTTTTTTATAGAATTTTTAGGAATTTTTGAATTTTTTAAAGAAAATTTTAAATTTTTTTAAATCTGCGGGTCGGCACGGGCCACCTTGGTCTAGCGCAGGGCCGGGGCACCCGGGTCTTGGGCCATACCCGGATTCCACATTTTGAACCCGAGCCGGGCCGTGCTGCCCACCTGTTGGCCGGGCGGCCGGCCTCGGCACCGCCCGGCCCCTGGCCCGCTGTTCTCTGACCGGATTTCTGGCGTAGCCAAATTGACATCCTACTATTATCGGAGTGTTTTCCTTTTCTTTCCTTCTTTCTCTTCTGGCAGTGGGACCTGGGAGCACCACCAGGTTTTAGTTGACCCCCATGATTTGAGTTTGGGATGGCACATGTTTCTATTAAATGATTTAATCTGTATATAAAACCGTACGGAGAAGGGAAGCACAAGAGCCTCTCTTTTTTCAGGAAGTACAAGCACAAATATGGAGGTAGATATGCCATAACGGACATGAAACAACATGACATACTGGTTAATTACAGATTCTAGGGAAATATTCATTCTAGCAGACTTTAAATATTGAATTTCCAAACATACATGCTTAAAATATTTTACAAATATTGTGCTCTTTATGTCATATTTGCAGCGTAAACACTTGAGGCCATCTCCAACCCACGCCAAAAATGGCGTGGGTTGGCCTTGCTAAAAAATGGCGTGGGTCCAACCCACGCCATTTCGCACCCGGCAAAATGCCGGGTGGCTTTTTTTTTTTTTTAAATGTTTTTTTATTTTATTTTAGTTTTAAGTTTAAATTTTTTGTTTTAAGTTTAGATTTTTTAGGTTATGTTTAAGTTATTTTTGTTAATTTAAATTTTAGTTTTTATATTTTTGTATTTTATTTAGTTTTTATATTTTAATTTTTTAATTATTTGTTTTTAAATTTATAATTTTACTTTGTTTAATTCAATGTTAATAATTGTTTTATGCTTAAATTTGTAATTTGTTGTGCATTAGCAAAATCGTAGTGTAAAAAAATTCCTTTTGTATTTGTGATTCACCTCGGTCGTACAATTATCTATTGTTTATATTGTTTTATATAAATTAAATGAAAAATAAATCTATTAATTTAAAAATTGAATATATTATTAAACATTTCATATTTCTTATCATTGAATATAGTAGAATTAAAAATAATTTCTTAATTTCATAAATAAAAATATTAATTAATTATTAAAGTTAAATATTAAATATTATATAAAATTATTAAAAAGTTAAATACATTTTAAAATATTTTAATAGTATTACGCAATTTACTTAAATTATCACATAATATGTTGATAATTAAATTTGATACAATAAAATAATAATAATAATAAAATATGTAGAGAATATTCCATTTGGAGTGGAAAATGGAGTGATGGTTGGAGAGGTTTTTGTTGAACCCTCCATTTTGGAGTGAAAGTACACTCCAAAATGAAGGGGGTGGTTGGAGATGCCCTGAAAACTATGACAGTTTGTTTCTTTCTTTGTTTTCCTACGGTGTCAGAAGCTGGGATGTCTAATTCAACCTTCATTCAATTCAAACCCATGGTGCAAAACCAAGAGTCCGTCATCATAACCTGGGACTCCCAAGACTTTACTTTTTGACCTTTTTGACCGCTATACAAAGAAATTCATTGCTATGTCATGTCACCACACACACATATGAAAATGGTCTTTTAGGGTCGGTTATTAAACTAAGAGTTGTAAGAACTTACGGTGGGATATCCTATAGACGATCCAGTCTGTTTATGTTGATCTACATACTTTAAATAGTCTATAAATAGAAAATCAAGTGATTTGGAGATTTTTTATTCATGCCTCAAATGAAATCAAATTTTATGGTTAAAATAAAGTTTATTTTGGAATAACTTGATGCATTGATAATAAGTTTTTCAGCTACTAACCTCCCGTTTCATACGCAAAGTGAGAGAGAGAGAGAGAGAGAGAGAGAGAGAGAGAGAGAGAGAGTTACAATTAAGATGGAACGACTCGTGAAATAGATGATTTTATCCCGCAAGATGGATATCTGTTTTTAGGCCAAAAGCTATGCATCCCACAAACCTCTCTTCGAGAATTTCTTGTTTGGGAATTGCATGCCGGTGGTCTAACCGGATACTTTGGGAATGAAAAGACCATAGAAGCCGTTGAATATCGGCTTTATTGTCGGAGCTTAAAACACAATGTTGCCTAGCATGTTGGAAGATGTCAACACGCCAACTAGCAAAGCAACAAAAATATAACACTTATTTGTATACTCAAATTTTCTATGGCAAGATTTGACTATGAATTTCAGGGTAAGTCTCCCGAAAACCCTTAGAAAACATGATTTAGTTCTAGTTATTGTGAATTATTTTTTCAAAATGGCCCATTTTCTTTCCTATTCTTGAAGCTTTGATGCATTTAGAGTTGCTAAAATATTTACGGTGTTGTCAAATGTTGTGGTTTGCCGCAGGCAATTGTGTCCAATAGAGATGTTAAATTCACAACTTACTTTTGGAAAATTCTTTGACACATGTTAGGCATGGAATTCAAATTCTCTACTACTTTTCACCCTCAAACTAATGGCTAAATAGAAATTGTCAATAGAAGTCTAGGGAATCTTTTACGAACACTCGTGAGTGAACATATTGGAAAATGGGATCTCACATTAGCCACTACTGAATTTGCATATAATGCATCTGTTAATAGGACTACATGTAAAAGTCCACATGAGGTTGTTTACGATTTTAGACCGAGATAACCTATAGACCTTATGTTTATGTCAAATCATTATCGAGCATCTAAGTCTGTATTTTCATTTGCATCACTTGTGCACGATTTACACAAAAAATTCAGTGATAAAATTGCTTAAAGTAATGCTAATTACAAGTTACGAGCAGATGTTAAAAAATATTTTAAAACTTTCAATATTGGTGATTATGTGATGATAAGAATTCGTCCGAACAGTTTTCTCTTAGAACCGTAAAGAAACTACATGCCTGTAGTGCTAGTCAATTCCAAAATTTAAGAAACTAGATGATAATGTTTATGTTATATATTTGCTTGAATCTTTTGGTATCAGTTCTACTTTCAATATTGAAGATCTAATGAATTTTAAAGGCCCTGATTTTAACCCAAGCAATCCATTAGACGATGAGCCAGCCCATTAAATATTTTACCCAAACAACACATCAAGTTGATGACATCTTGGATGATGAAATTATCACCACCAAAGATGATGTGACTCGTAGATATTTGGTTCAATGGAAAGAAAAACTACCTACTGATGATACATGAGAATATCAAAGTGAACTTCAACAGATTGACCCCGACATATTGGAGCATATGAAAGTTCATCAATTTTGACTCGACAGAGCCGAGTTCTTTGTAGACAGTCAAAAAATTAAAGACAAAATTATCAAACATAGGGTTCAGATCAGTCAGAAACGCGAGGCTTATTCAAGCCAGCATTCAGTTCAAAACGCAAGACTTATTTAAGCCAGCGTTCAATTCAAAATTTTGGAATTGGTTTTTAAAACAAAGTAAAATAAAACTCATGGATACTAACTACCAATTGCTCCACTAACCATGCAAACCTCTTAGTGATAGTTGCCTCACATGGATCCTTGGCTATCACTAATCCTTGGCTTCAAGAGACGATACAGAACATGGCCCATAAGATTGTTCTTCTACATTCAAACAACACATCCACACCACATAACAAGTTGCAAGCTACTATTAAATCATCAAAACCGATTAGAGGTTAGCATGAAATAAAGTTAGCATTTGCAGGTTAATAAGTTATTGGGTTAGGTGTTAAAAATGTTAGAATGTCAGAATCCATCATCATGAGCCATCAATGGCTCTTACAAGAGCAAGGCCTTGTAGAGGCTATTAGATTTATATGGATTATTAAGTAAGATGTTAGATGGTTAGTGGTTAGTAGTTAGATTGCCATGAGAAGAAGAAATTAGCCAAGCATTATGTAGAAGATGGAGAAGATTACAATGGAGAAGAAAGGAGACACCTTTACATAGATTGTCACCATCTATTACATCACCCTCTCTCTTTATCTCTCTGAATCTCTCAGCCCTAATACATGATCTAAAAAGAAAAGAAAATACAAAATAAAAGAAGAAGAACACCTACAATACACTACACTAAAGATAGAAAATCTAGCCTAAATCCAAAACTGCTCACGTTCTGGGTCTCTGCAGGGGTATATATAGGTGAAAGAAGCATCTGGAAGGCGAGACAGGGCCACGCGTCGAAGATCGACGCATGGCCCCTCCAAACTGCCACGGAACGCGACTATTGTCGCGTTTCCGTGTCAATACCAGGGACCTAGGTCCTTGGTTTTGGTGCGGGGATGCGTGGCGCTGCGGGGACCTTCTAAATATACTCCGTTTCGGGTATTTTCATCCGTATATTCGTCTGACGTGCGCAAGAGTCTAGATTCAATGTATCTTCTACAAGATCCTTACTTGGCCTCCAAGAATTGCGGATTTAATTACCCGAAAATTGGTTTAATTAAGCTCTTATTACCCTTTTGCCCTCCTTATCTTGATTATCTGCAAGAGAGATCAAAACACAGTTTAGATCGACATTTTATTCATAAATCAATGGGAAAATGTGATATAATAATGCAGAATTGTCACACCCCCACACTTATCTTTTTGCTCGTTCCGAGCAAAATAAGAAAAGAAAAACTATACTACAAATGTTATTACACCACTTTCGCAGGTGACGCAATTGCACTGAGCGTGTGCAACAAGCCGTTAAACCTCTAGGTTACCCTAGAGGAGGAGTTTTGTCTCCTGAGAATTTTCAGCGAATTGTACCCACAAAACCTTAAAGAAAGATGACAAATGTTAGTATTTTGAAAATTTGAAAGAGAGACAAGTTTACGAAATATTTTTGCAAAAATATAAGTGATCTAAGGTCATAAGTCCACCAAAAATTATTCTTTCTTAAACTTAGTTTATATGCAAGATCTTGTCTTTAATTAAGGTAAGAATTCAAAATTAGATAGAATATTTTATCCTTCATAGAACCTAGATAATATGCACTTTGTAGTAGTGAAAATTTCTGGGATTTCAACTCTAATCATCAAGCCATTTATATATATATATATATATATATATTTCCTTCCCTTAGTTTTCTTAGGTTTCTAGTTTACCCGGGTAGTGAGCCTTTAACCGATGATTCCCAGATCAGACGGTTTTAGGGCATCTGATGAGAAAATATCCCTCAGATTTAAGGACTCGAGTAAACAAGGCCACAAAACTAAAGGGGATTATTTATTTCTTATGACTACCGTTAGGCGTGAATAATCATGCTTCTTGAGGCATAGTTATCCAACTTAATAAGTAATTTTTTTAATTCATTCACATATATATATTTATTTGCTTTATGACATTTCAGGTCTTTGTTTCCATCCCAAAAATGTGTAAGTGTGAAGTGTATACTATCTAAGGTAAAATAATTAAAATTAAATTATCTCTCCAATTTATCTTACTTAGCCTATAATCTTAAACAAGATCTATTATTTCAACTAGGTTTAAGATGTCATAATTAAGGCTTCCTTAATTTTTAAGATCATCTTAATTTTCTTAAAAATAGGTCAAAATTTGGTTTCTTGTTTCAAAAAGTTTTTTAAAGAAAGAGAAAAATCCTATACAAAAGGGAATTTTTTTAAAAGTATCCTAAAAGAAGTGAAAAAGAAAGAAAATCTAAAAAACTTTATGTTAGTAAACCCTCCCCCACACTTATCTTATGCATTGTCCTCAATGCATCGTGATGTATATATGCATGAAACAAATATAGAGGGAAGGAAAAATCATCTCAAGGTGGTGGTTCCGATGGTGGTCTGATTGGTCCACGAAAGGCGGCCCAATCCATTTTTTGTGGAGTCCGGAGGTAACAACCAGAGGCCTCTATAATACAACCCACTAGAATAATGTATATATGGATAATTTTTATTAAGAATTTAACCCCATCTAATTTCCAAAATTTCAAAATAATTTCAGAGTTAAAGTTATCAAGACCCTTGTTCTAGAATGAAATTATTGATTTAGACTCAGAAAGCATAGGAACAAAGGAATTTGACTTAAGTAAAGTAAAGGTTCAGGAGTCAAAATTGGTTCAGAAATTGGGTCCAAATCAAGAAGTTGAAATTCTAGTCCATATTCATTTCCCCACAATGGAATTTGACTCACTAAGATTGGTGATTCAAGTTCAAGGATGAAAGGTATGGGAACCAAAACTGACTCTAAAATGTTGCTCAATTTGGGTAACAAAACTGGAGTCAATATTGATTCAGGAATTTGAACTGGATTACAAATTTGAGAATCTAGGTCACATTCCTCATTGAATCTAATTCCATAAAAAATGAGAACTTGCCAATTTATCAATGGGACTTTCAAAGGTATGAAATTGGTCAAGTTCAATAAGATGATCAGAAAAGATTGGTGATTCAATTTCACGATGGATAGGCACAGGATCCAATACTGACTCGAGAAAAGGCCTGAATCAGGTAAAAACACCTCAGTCAATATTGAATCAGGAAGTGAAATTGAATTATCAAGTTGAGGTTCACGATCATATTCATGCTTACGTTCAATCTCAGGAAAAGGATAACTTGCCAAAAATGTTAATGGGATTTTCAACATTTGAAATTTGGTCAAGTTCAGATGGGTGTGCTGAAATTGAATCTTAGTTTATAGAATAACAAGTGTCCTGAGTCAGATCAATAGAGTTAGGGATAGCTGAATTGGTCAAAGGTTTATAAGATAGAGTTTTCTCATTCCTATAAATGCTAACCAATTGACTCAATTGTGTTTCTAACCTATTGATAGATTGGGCAGAAGATTTTTAAAATTGTAGTGCGGACTCTTGCATGACTTCTATACTCTTTTCTAGATGTGATGTTTTTTTAAGTGGATGCTCTAGAATGGGGTGTAGGAATCTTGGTTTCCAAAACAACAAGAGTCATGGGTCAAATTGATAGAGTTAGAGATATTTGTACTGGTCAAAGGTTAATAAGAGAGAGTTTCTTTATTCCTATAAATGTTAACCAATTGACTTAAGTGTGTTTCCAACCTATCAATAGACTGAGAAGAAGATTTTTAAAATTGTAACGCGGAATCCTGCAAGATTTTTATACTCTTTTCTAGACTTGATCTTTCTTCAAGTGGATGTTCCAGAAAGGGAGTATAAGAATCTTGGTTTTGGAAAGATAATGAAGATTATGAGTCCAACATATTTTGAGATTGAAGCTCAAACTCACGAAAGCACTCCATACTCGTTTTCAGGATAGATGGTTGGTCATTTTGAATAGGTGAAAAATAAGTATGAATCTTGAAAATATTGTGGAATTGGGGAGTTGAGCTTCTTTTGTTGGGACTCAAGCATGGCTTGCATGACTTCTATATTTTTTTCGAACTCAGATTTTTCTTCAAAATTGGGAAATGGAGATTGTGGAGATTGTGAAGATTATGGACAAGGTGGTGGAAATTTTGACTCGGGGGAGGTGAATCCCCATTGACTCTATGAAGAATAAAATTATTTTAGAAATTATGGTTAAAAGATTGGGAGTATGGGTTGTATTGATTCGGATAAAGCCAACCCTGTGTATTTGGTTGGTTCATATTGTAAAAAATCGGGTTGGAATTATCCGAAACAAATGGGATCGGTGTGAAATATGGATTCATATTAGGATTGAATGAATTGTTATTGTTGAATTCTATTTCACAAACAATCACAAACAAAAAAGAAATGCAAACAAACAAACAAAAAGAAAGAAAAAGTCAAAACCAAGTCTATGCTAAGGTTGACCGAGACCTAGACGACTCCTAACTGGTCGATTATCCAGAGGAGGTTGTTGTATGAATTCGACCACAAGCTAATCGGCTAGGTAGGGGAAAATACGATGGGAGGTATCCATGCGTAAGCAACGGGCCTTAATTACACCAAACCACGGTATTTTCGAGGCGTAACCTCTTAATCCCCAATCTTAGACATCGATTTCACAAGAGTATGATTCAAAACAAGTTTCACCCTCGGTCAATCTCTTAATGAGTCCAAGATATCCCTAGGGGCCAACGTCTATCAATTTTTATTAAGGCTTAGGTTGTGTGAGTGGGGAGGTGATTTTTAGGCTAAAGAAGGGTGATGAAATTCCCACCTTATCTTGTATGGGTTTTGCCCTTAATTTCAATTCGTGCAAGTGTGCAATATAGACAAGAAGATAACACAAAGCGAGTAAATCACCAACGTGTTTGTCCTATGCTATATGCAATGTCATATGTACACCTTAATCTAAATCACAACAACAGAACAAAATACAGTATATTGGAATTGAATTGACACGTGCCTAAATGCAAATGTCTAAACCGTTTTAAAAGCGTCCAAATACTGTATTTTAGTTTATTGCGGTGTTTAGGCAATCTAAGCAGGAAAGTAATAGTACATATCTACTAGCTATTATAATGAACACAACCCAACACAACAAGATACACAATTATCACAAAGTAGCCGCTCCGCGACAAAAGTCGCGTTTGCATGGCTTTTCTTCAGAACCTGGGTCCCTGCTTTCTAGAACAGGGAGATGCAAAGCTAGTGTTTGTTCTGCAATGTTAAGCTCCTGTAAAGATTGTCTTGCACACCAAACAGAGAAGAAAATGTTAATAAAAACGTGAAATCAAAACCATTCCCGTTCCCGGCAACGACGCCAAAAATTTGATCAGAGCAGAACGAGCACTCAAAAACGTGTGTATTATTAATCAGTGAAAATGATATGTGCTAATGTTCCCTCGATACTTTCGTTATAGTATTGGCTCAACGGGTCGAATCTACAGGGACGAGAGGCGATAGAAGCATTAACAGTTCTTATTCACGTCGGTTGTTAACAAGTTCTTCTTTGTTAAAAGAATGAGAAAAAGAGAAAATAAAAGAAATCCAAAGGTGATAGGTGAGGGATGAAAGCGATGTGAAAACAAAAGAGAAGTGGTTTGAAAAACAAAATAGAAAAGAAGATGAAGCTTGTGGTAAAGAAAATGAAAATAAAGGTGAACTAAGAGGATGGTAAAACAACAATAGAAAAATGAAAAAGATTTTGGAATTGGTTTTTAAAACAAAGTAAAATAAAACTCATGGCTACTAACTACCAATTGCTCCACTAACCATGCTAACCTCTTAGTGATAGTTGCCTCACATGGATCCTTGGCCATCACTAATCCTTGACTTCAAGAGACGAGACAGAGCATGGCCCATAAGTTTGTTCTTCTACATTCAAACAACACATCCACACCACATAACAAGTTGCAAGCTATTATTAAATCATCAAAATCAGTTAAAGGTGAGCATGAAATAAAGTTAGCATTTGCAAGTTAGTAAGTTAGTGGGTTAGGTGTTAGAAATGTTAGAATGTTAGAATCCATCATCATGAGTCATCAATGGCTCTTGCAAGAGTAAGGCCTTGTAGAGGCTATTAGATTCATGTAGATTATCAAGTAAGATGTTAGATGGTTAGTGGTTAGTAGTTAGATTGCCGTGAGAAGAAATTAGCCAAGCATCATGTAGAAGATGGAGAAGGTTACAATGGAGAAAAAAGGAGACACCTTTATATAGATTGTCACCATCTATTACATCACACTCTCTCTTTCTCTTTCTGAATCTCTCAGCCTTAATACATGATCTAAAAGAAAATAAAATACAAAATAAAAGAAGAAGAACACCTACACTACACTACACTAAAGATAGAAAACCTAGCCTAAATCCAAAACTGCTCACGTTCTGGGCCTCTGATTAGAGTTCATTAATGCATCATTTTACACTACCATACTATACTTTATATGAATAAATATGAGATTTTTATTGCTTTTTTCTCTCTTTTTCTCGTCCAACATTAATGGAGAAGAAGGCCCAACAATAATGATTTTTAAGAGAATTAAAAGGTTAATTTAGAAGCCCACAAGAAGCCCACAAGAAGAAAGCCCAGGTCTGGGTTGATCCAAGCATATTCTCCACTTTTTAGAAGATCCAGTTAGGCACACGAGTAATAACAGAATGGTCGAAAATTCGCTGGCGCAACGGCCAAGATTTTACCGGGGAAACGCGACTCTGGCCACGGATTCGCGGCAGTCCTCTGGTCGTTGAAGCATTTGATCCAATGGCTGTGGTAGGAAGGCCTCGTCTCCTGAAGGCTATAAATAGACCCCCAGGGCCTCTATAATCGAGAGGAGAAAATAACATTCTTTTGTTAGGGAAATTGTTAGGATTTCTCTAGGTTTTCTTTAGTCTCTTATGTAATTTTTCTTTTCTCCTTCTAGAATCCAGAAAAGAGAGAGTGAGGGTGAGAAATCTTTGTAATTAGAGAAGGTGACAACTCAATATAAGGATTAATCTTTCATTCTTTCAATCTTTTCTTGTTTTAGTGCACTTTCTTCTTCAAGCTTTTACCTTCTTGTATTTACTTTCTACAATGAATTATTGCTTGTTCTTTATTTTCATGTCTAGCTAACTCATTAAATGACTTACTAAATTCTAACTCTACAACTATTAACTCTTGGGTGATTGCTAACTCATATGAATCATTGGATGCTTTATTTTTAGTCTTGCAACTTTACAAGTCTATTTTACTTCCATGAAGATGAGTTGTGTTCAAATTTTTTAGCAAATGCTTTGTACCCCTCCATATGATTCATATGAGCCTCACTTAGAGCCTTGTCTTTAGAACAAGTGCCTTGATGGAACATGAAGGTGGATCACTTCACTATGCTAACGACTATTGTACAAGTTTCTTATTTCATGCTAGCTTCATTATAGCTTTGATGGACTAATGAATCTTGCATTGTTGTCTAGCAAACCTAAAGGGTGACTATTCTTATTCTATTATTGAAAATCTATTTAGAGAGCCGATGATTCAAGGAGGCTACTAGCCAAAGCTAGAACACATTTTCGATATGGGACAATACATTGACTCGACAAAGCAAGACATCCTATTGCCGATGAATCTATATGAGGCATGTATCGCCCAATGAGAGTAATAATTTAGTAGATTAGAATGTTAGTTAGTCATGGCTTTTCTTTTTATAGTACTTCAAATATCCTTTTCTTAAAACATTCTCTTTTCAAATTTCTCCGTTTTCCTTTCATCTTTCTTTCCGTTTACCTTTTCTTTACAGAACTCATAAAAATTTTTCACTTACTTTCTATGTCATTTTGTTTTTCATTTCTAAACAAAGAAGAACTTTCATTTTTCTTCTTGGAATTTCAATATAAAAACCTTGAATGCTTCTATTGCTAATCCTCCCTGCGGATACGACCCGTCTTAACTTGTGCTACGAACGGTGATTCGGAAGGAGTAAAGTAAACCTTCACACACATTTGGAGTTTTAGATCGTCAGTATCAGGACATCAATGGTTTAATCTAACCCTCTCTCAATACAGTTAATCCCCTTCCGAACAAATTTTTGGCGCCGTTGCCGGGGAGGGTAACGATTTTTATTTGAATTTTTGAAACTAAACGAATTTTTTCTTCTCTGTTGTAGGTTACAGGTTAGGGAAACATGAAAAGAAGATTTGCAGTAACATATAAGTGGTCTGGCCTCTGTTCTAGAAAGCAGAGACCAAGTACCCTCTGAATTGCCTCGTTTTCTCAGTTTTGGCCGCGGAATCGCGGTAAGGAAGAGTTCACTACTGACTATTTTTGTGCAGGGCTGCTTGCTTTGAAAAAAATATAGCTTGCTGCAAACTTTATTTCTTGTATGCCATCACCAGAAGCCTGCTAATAAACCAATAGTAAAACATTTGTTGAAAAGTTTAAAAATTGATTAGACGTTTGCATTTTAGGCACGTGTCTTTTCAATTCATTTACTTTACTGTTGAAGAGTGTTGGAGTAAGGTACGTTCGCATTGCATTTAGAATAAGACTTACCTTTTAGTTAAATTATATCGCTTTGAGTGAATCTTGTTTGCATATATTGTACACTTGCACAAATTGATCTTAAGGGCACCACCCAATAACAAGATAAGGTGGGGATTTAATCACCCTTCCTTGGCCCAAAAATAAGCACTCACAATCTCAAGCTTTTTAAATAAAATTGATAGACGTTGGCCCTGTAAGTACACCTAGAGGGGGGTGACTAGGTGTACCGCTAATCTAATGAACTAAATGCGAAAATTAAAATTAATTGCAACTACACTTAATGCAACCAACGAGTGTAGCCGAATATCCCGTGAAGGGCTCTGGACTAACTCCTCTTGATTCCTCTGAATAAGAGTTGAGGCGCTATATGAAGCTCTCGTGGTTAAGCACAAGTGAGGCACACAAGCAAACACAACCAAGCATATAGGATTAAGCAATATGAATCAATGTAAGGCACAACACAAGCATATAGGATATGACAATATGAATGATGCTATGCACAAAAGTAAAGAGAGAGGATTGAGAGCCAATTGATCAAACGCAAACAACAAGATGTGTTTCGAGGTTCGAGCACCGAGCTCTACGTCCCGCCTTCACCGAGAAGGATTTCCAATCTACTAGAGTACCAACTCCTCTCTCAACCAATACAACCGCCACCGAGGCAATACAAATGGTCTACCGAAGACCGGAGTACCGAACTCCACAAACCAACCAATATAACCTCCACCGAGGCCACAAACACCACAATCCACCTCTACCGAAGAGGGATACAAATCCACCACCAACTCCACCTCACCAAGAGGGAGTAAACAACAACCTCAACCTCTACCAAAGAGGGAGCAACCAACAACCCAAATCAACCTCTACCAAAGAGGGATATTCACAAGAAAGGGGTTTACAACTTGGTGGTTACAAAGACCACAAACCAAATTTTCCCACAAATAAATGATCCTATAGAATAGGATAGAGTGATATAGCTCAAGTGGAAAACAAGTGTTTTGATCAAAAAAAATCTCTTGGGAAAATACCAAATAGATTTAGATTTTTAGATCAAGAAACTAATTTCCAAAAACCTATTTTCTTTAAAATAAATAAAACACTTTAAAACAAATAAGATGGATCTTTGGCTCTAAAACACTTTTGAAAACCTTATAAAAACACTTAGGAATAGGAGAAATTTTTGCTCTAAAAATCTTAGCCAAAATCCCAAAGAAATGGGGTTTATATAACCCACACACAAAAACTAGTCGTTGGCTGAAAAGTCAGCCAAGGCGGCTGGCGGTCGACCACCCGATCGACCGCCAACGGTCAAAAAAATGACCGTTGGAAGCCAACGGTCGACCGGCCGGTCGACCGTAAAAATCCAGAGAGCAAAGCTCTCTAGCCGGTCGACCGCACGGTCGGTCGCCCAAATGCTTGGCCAACGTGCACAGGTGTGTGCACGCCGGTTGATCGTCCCGGTCGACCGACTCTGGGTCCGGTCGACCGGCCCGGTCGACCGCCAGAGCCTGGCAGGCTGGGTTCTGGGTCAGAAAACTGAGTTAAAAATTATTCTAAAAATTCTCATAAATCTTCTAAAAATCCACAAAAATAGTTTCTAACTTTATATATGACATACAAAGCTGTGATAAAAATTTCAACATAAATATCAAACATTTTGAACCATTTTTGTGTTATGGAAAAATTACCGAAAACCAAAACCCGTATTTTTCCAAATTTGGATTTTTTAAATGAAAATTTGTTTTGTCCAAAACTCATCCAAATACAAAAACATGATACTTAAACACTTTGAAGCAAGTTGCATATGGATAGAAATCCAATATACAAGAAACACACACACACATATATATATATATATATATATATATATATATATATATATATATATATATATATATATATATATATATATATATATATATATATATATATATATATATATATATATATATATATATATATATATTCATGTTTTTGACTTTTAATACCAAAAATATGTTTTGTTGAAAATACAAAACCTAAACCACATGAATAGGTAAGTCAAAATAAGTTTGTCTAGGAAAAGAAGCATGTATGTATATAGAACATATCTAATATACATTTAAACAATGTAAACTTGTTTTGAATCTATCTATTCATGAAAACCAATATCGGTTAAACCAAAAACCGAAAAACGAATCCAAAACATGAAACGTGTGTGTATTATGAACTTGAGCATATCACACTATCTAATCTTTACACATGGATCTAAAACACAAACTAAACTAGGATACCTAAGTCTTCTTGACAATCTCCATCTTCAAGTTGACTCGATCCAAACCGTGATCCACCGAGCTTGACTCCAACGAGTGCTATGAATGATCTTGATGCTCGGGCTCTGGAATCACCATGTGAAAGCTTCCAAACCATCTTGTTGAAGCAATCACCAACTAATATCTTGATTAGATGATCTGAAATTAAACATCACAAGATAATTAGTAAACATAACTACATGAGTTAATCATCATCAAAACTAGAGTGGAAGGCCACTGGGCCAACAAGCCCCTAGGGACATCCGGACTCGTTAAGAGATCGGCTGAGGTTGGAATTTGTTTTTGATTCATACTCCAGTCAAATCAGTGTCTAAGGTTGGGGATTAAGAGGTTAAGCCTTGAAGATACCGTGATTTGGCATAATTAAGGCCCGTTACTTACGCACGGATACCTCCCATCGTATTTTGCCCCTACTTGGCTGATTAGCTGTGGTTTGACTCGAGCAATAACCTTCTTCGGTTCATCGAATAGTTAGGAGTCGTCTAGGTCCAGGTATCCTAGATAGCTTGTGATTGTTTTTCCTTTTTCTTATTTGTTATTTTCCTTTTTCGCTTGATTGCTTGGTGAACGTTGTCTGTGATTGTGCATGCAAGAGTGGTACCAGGATCCAATTTCAGCAAGACTTGTTAGGACTTCTACACTTGCAAAAACACCACTTCCTGACACAATTCCAATCATGGGTAATAATACTTCTCTCCAAGACAAGTTTTACCCCATTCGCACATCACTTCCTTCATGCATTCTTTTATCCGAGGCAAATGGAAACAATTTTGAGCTTAAACCGCAATTCATAAATACATTCCCTAGATTTCATGGCCTAAAATCCGAGGACGCATATTTCTTCATTCGTGAGTTTGAAGAAGTATGTTTGATGATGAGAATTCTCCAACTGGGGGAAGACGCTGTTAGACTAAGGTTCATTCCCTTCGTGCTTAAGGATATAGCCAAGAAGTGGCTATATAATCTGCCTGCCAGTTCTATCTCTTCATGGGATGATTTTGTCAAAGTATTTCTTAAGAAGTTCTATCCCATTCATAAAACGACCCTCTTCAGAAAAAACATAGTGCAGTTTAAGCAGGAATCAAGTGAACCATTTTGGAAGTATTTCAAACGGTTTAAAGATTTACTAGCCCAATGTCCTCACCATGGCATAGAGAAGTGGCGGCAGTGCTAAATTCTCTATGACGGACTAGACTATCAAACTAAGACACTCCTTGAGACCATGTGCCAAGGGGAATTTTTGAAAAAGGATGAGAACCAGGGTTGGGACCTCTTTGAAGTTTTAGCAGAAAAAATCATTCAGTGGGAATTTTGCCCAGAGAAAACCAATCCCACCACTTTCAGAACTGGTATGCATTCGATTGAATTCTCAATAGCTGCTGAGGCAAAGAAGACACAATTGATGAAAAGACTAGAACTGCTCGAGGCTAGGGAACCAAATTCTGTGAATCAGGTCAATCCACCACCTGTGATCAACCCGGGTTGTACCTACTGCCATGCTCTTAACCACCTGTTTGAGGAGTGTCCTGTCTACCAAGCTCAAATGTACCCTTAGAATATGAATGCATCATACACCAGACCCAACTACAACCCATATTCCAAAACATATAACCCGGGATGGAGGAACCATCCAAATTTCTCATGGAGTCAGTCTGGTCATGAGTAACCAAGGCAACCATTTTCACACCAATATCCTGCTCAGTCTCATCAACCTAGTTTCCACCAGAGTCCACCAAACTTCCAATCAAGCTTCCAACATAACTTCCAGCCCACATATTAGCAACAACAAACACAAAATCATCCAGATAAAAAATTGTCAGATTTGGAAAGAATGATTGAAACTTTATCCAAAACCCAGGCCTCAATGATGAACACCCATAATCAGGCTATCAATAGGTTAGAGGTTCAGATAGGTTAACTGGTTAACTCTTTGAATGAAAGACAAAAGGGAACATTGCCAAGTCAGCCATTGCCCAAACCTAAGAACCCCTTCCCTATTCATGAAGCTGAAGACATGGGTCCAAGTCAATGTAATACTGTTCATATTTTGAGATTTGGAAAGTAGATAGACAATCAGATTTCCCATCATCCCGTTCCTAATAAATCAGTATCAACACCTCTTGTTCTTGTACCACAAACTCAAAATGATCCATCTTCAAGTTCACCACCTACAACCTCCAAATCCAATAACAAAGACAAAACAGATGAGCAACTATACAAGCCTATTGTACCATTCCCTAATAGGCTAGCAAACCAAAAGACTAATGCTCAAATGGAGAAGATTAGGGAAATGTTTAATCAGGTCCAAATCAATGTGCCCCTTCTTGATGCCATACAATAAGTCCCCTCATATGCCAAGTTCTTAAAAGATATGTGCACAAAGAAACGGAAAGAAAATGTCCCAAAGAAGGTCTTTCTTGCTTCAAACATAAGTGAGTTGCTATCTGGGCCCATTCCTGTGAAATACAAAGACCCAGGGAGTCCAACCATTTCCTGTATTATAGGACATACCACGATAAACAGGGCATTACTTGGTCTAGGAGCCAGCATCAATCTTCTTCCTTTCTCTGTGTATCAGCAACTTGGGTTGGGTGACCTCTATCCAACCGGAGTTACTATATAACTGGCTAATCGATCTGTAAAGATTCCCAAGGGGAAGATTACAGATGTTCTCATTCGGGTCGGGGAATTCATTTACCCCGTGATTTCATTGTTCTAGAGACGCAACCCGTACACAATCCCAAAACTCAGACACCTGTCATTCTAGGACGACCCTTCCTAGCCGCTGCAAACGCAATAATAGGAATGGATCAATGCGTCTAACTTTTGGAGATATAACAAAAGAGGTAAATATTTTTCACCTGGAAAAACAACCTCGAGATTTAGATAACGAGTCATTTGAAGTGAACTTAATCGAGGGATTAACAAGTGAACATGACATGGAGATTGAATATGAGTCTGATAGAGAATTTGAATTGGAATCTGATGACTTCAACCTTGATCAAATCGTCGAGTCCACAGTGGAGTGGGCCACAAATGCCACCCCTATCCTTCTCTTGCACAAGGAACAACCATTGATAGATCCGATTCCCTCTTACGAGCTTAACGTTCTTCCTAACCATCTCAAGTACCAGTACTTGGGTGAGAAGGAAGCTTTCCCCGTGATAATTGCGTCCCATCTTACTAAACAACAAGAAGAGGATCTTCTTACGTTGTTAAGGGAGAATCGAGAAGCCATTGGTTGGACCATGACTGATATAAAGGGGATTAGTTCATCCATTGTGCAACACCGGATTCATTTGACGGAGGATGCAAAACTAAAACGTGACCCACAACGTAGACTGAACCCAATCATATAGGAGGCTGTTAGAGCTGAGATTTTGAAGCTATTAGACAATGGGATTATCTATCCCATATCCGATAGCCAATGGGTTAGTCCAGTCCACGCTGTGCCAAAGAAAGAAGGGTTTACCGTGGTAGAAAATGATAAGAAAGAATTGGTACAAACTTGACTTCCCACGAAGATTCGAGTCTGTATTGATTACCGAAAATTAAACCCTGTCACGTGTAAAGACTACTTTCCCCTTCCGTTCATAGATCAAATGCTCGAGAGACTAGCTGGACATGAGTACTACTGTTTCCTGAATGGATATTCAGGATATAATCAAATCCCTATCGCTCCCGAGGATCAAGATAAGACTACCTTCACTTGTCCCTTTGGAACATTTGCATACCGAAGAATGCCCTTCGGCCTATGCAATGCTCTTGCAACGTTTCAACATTGCATGCTTAGTCTTTTTTCTGACATGGTGGAAAGATTTTTGGAGATTTTCATGGATATTTCTGGATTTATGGTGATTCCTTTGAACAATTCTTGCACCATCTTAAGTTGGTTTTACAACGATGCATGGAGAAAATTTGACACTCAATTGGGAGAAGTGTCACTTTATGGTCAAGTAAGGAATAGTCCTAGGGCACGAAGTTTCAAACAAAGGAATTGAGATTGATAGATCGAAAGTGGAAGTAATAACAAAACTCCCTGAACCAAAATGCTTAAAAGACATTAGATCATTTTTAGGGCAGGCTGGCTTCTATAGAAGATTCATTCAGGGGTTTAGCAAAATTGCTAGACGTTTAACAAATCTCTTAGGAAAAGATGTGCCCTTCAAATTTGATGAAGAATGTCTACAAGCTTGGGAAGAGCTTAAGCGCAGACTTGTCTTGGCACCGATAATCTCAGCACCAGATTGGACTAGGCCTTTTGAAATCATGTGTGATGCCTCCGATTATGTTATAGGCGCTGTTCCAGGAAAGCGTATTGATAACAGACAACACGTGATTTACTATGCTAGTAAGACGCTTAATGAGGCCCAACTAAATTACACAACTACCGAAAAGGAATTTTTAGCAGTTGTGTTTGCGTTGGAGAAATTCCGTCAATACCTACTAGGGTCTAGGACAACGATTTTCACTGATCACTCCGCCCTTAGATACTTGATGCAAAAGAAGGATGCAAAGGCTAGACTGATTCAATGGATACTTCTTTGTAAGAGTTTGATTTGAAAATTAAAGACAAAAAGGGCGTTGAGAATGTGGTGATTGATCACCTTTCGCGAATTCCCAATGCACCAATTGAGACAATCCCAATCAATGACAACTTTCCTGACGAACACATCTTCACAATGTGTAAAGAGCCCTGGTATACTGATATAGCAAACTACCTTACAACTGGGCGAACACCTTCCGATTGGTCAGGTCAGGACAAACACCGCTTTATGAGTCAAATACAGTTTTTCTTTTGGGATGAACCATATTTATTCAAATATTGTCCTGACCAGATAATTAGAAGGTGTCTTCCTGAGGATGAACATCATAGTGTTTTGACATTCTGTCACAAGTTAGCTTGCGGTGGACATTTTGGTCCACGAAAGACTGCTGAAAAAGTCCTTCAGAGTGGATTCTACTGGCCCACTCTCTTTAAGGATGCTTATACTTTCTGCAAGTTCTGTGCCAGATGTCAAATGACGGGTCGAATCACACGTAAAGACATGATGCCCCTTACACCGATCCTTGAGGTAGAGATTTTTGATTTATGGGGCATCGATTTCATGGGTCTCTTCCCTCTGTCTTATGACAACCAATACATTTTGGTGGTAGTAGACTACGTTTCTAAATGGACTGAAGCCATTCCGACTAGGACAAATGACAACCAAGTTGTCATCAAGTTTTTACGTGAAAACATCATTTCGCGTTTCGGAGCCCCCCGTACGATAATTAGTGACAACGGGAGTCATTTCTGCAACCGGAATTTTGAAGCCCTAATGCGGAAGTACTCTATCTCTCATAAATTATCTACGGCCTATCATCCTCAGACGAACGGGCAAGTGGAAGTCACCAACAGACAAATTAAACTGATATTGGAGAAAACTGTTGGACAAAATCGCAAGGACTGGTCCATAAAACTCATTGATGCCTTATGGGCATATCAGACCGCCTACAAGACTGTCCTCGGTATGTCTCCATATCGAGTTGTATTTGAAAAACCTTGCTACCTGCCTGTGGAGTTAGAGCACCGTGCTATGTGGGCACTAAAATAGCGGAATTTGGACTTAGACAAAACCGGTGATTTGAGAAAGTTGCAGATATCTGAGTTAGAAGAGTTGAGAAATGATGCATACGATAACGCTCGAATATCTAAACACAGAGCCAAGCTTTTCCATGAAAAATCAATTCATAGGACAATTTTGTCTCAGGACAAAAAGTTCTATTATATAACTCTAAACTCCACCTTTTTCCTGGTAAACTGAAAACCAGGTGGTCAGGCCCATACATCGTCCAAAATGTCTTCCCTCATGGTGCCATTGAAATTCTCGATCCTAAAAGTGGCAACATTTCCAAAGTCAATGGTCAACGCCTAAAGTCATTTTTCACCACAGAGTCTGAGTCACACAATGTTCTTGAATTGGGTCTTTGTGACCCAGTATACATGTGACTACTTCATTTTACACTTTTCCCGGTGTCTCCTGTAAATCATCTTGGGACTTGTCTTGTAAATAAAACAATATATATATATATATATATATATAATAAAAAAAAAGTAAATAGTCATAAAATTAAAAAAATAAAAAGTATATAAAAATCATTAAATAAATATGTATAAACCATGAAAATAAAAAAATAATATAAAAAAATAATAAGAAAAAATAATAAATAAATAAACTTAGGTGCTAAATAGCACCTAGGTTTTTCCTTCTCTTCATACACTCCCTTTCCTTTTTAAATTGCCCTAGGGTTGTAAATTTTTAATCTCAACTAGGGTAATTTGGGGATTCCATCTTTCTCAGCCTCTTATAAATACCCTCCATCCCATATTCTTTTCTTTACCCTAGATTTAACCCCAGATCTGAAACGAGCCCCGCCCCCCAAATTTTTCTGCCCCTCTGTCTCTTCTACCCTGTCGCGTTTCCACGGCTTTTACCGCGCATCCGCGGCCATCTGGACACATTTGGAGAGCCACCAAATTTATCTGCTGTCGCGGCCATCTGAAGTCTCCTGATCTACCACCTGCTCATGTGCTACCACTGCTGATTGCTCTCTGCAATCTACTTTAAGTTTTCCCCCCACGTAGTCTGGGGGAGGTTTGCGTATATCTTCCCGTTACTTCATATTATTCATCATGACACTGTCAATTTTCGCTGAGAAAGATTTTGCTAGGATTCTTAGCGATGTTAACGGTTATGGTCATATATTTTTAGATCGTATTCGTGCATGGGATTGGTATGCATTAGTATATGATAATTAAGATCACGAGGCTTATTATTGTCCTGAGCTCATCACGCTTTTCTACAATTCCATAGATCAAGCCTCTGTAAACTTTGACACATCCCAAATCTTGGTGCACATGCCCATGGGAGACATTATTATCACGCTTCCTCTGCTAGAGGAATTCACACATGTCCCTTGCAACCCACATCATCGCGACCCCCTTCCTTTAATCGATTACATGACTGTCATAGGGGCTCGCTGTACAGAACAAGATAGGGGGCTCAAAGCCAGCACTACATTCAGAAACGTATATTGCGTTGGTCGCTGGATTCAACGCAACATATTAGGGCTTGACCACACAACCTCTTTCAATAGGCCGGTGCTGCAAATCATTCACGACCTCATGACACGGCAGCATACTATATATATTAACAAGACCATCTTTCATAGTTTGATCACAATCTCCTCACGCACACGCGGTGCAAAATACTCACACCCAGTTCTGATCACTCGTCTGTGTAGGACTTTCCTACCAGATGTAGTTTTTGACTCATATGATAGGGTGTTCGTTGCACCGAAGAGGGCTACTAGTGCTTACAACAGTTGTCTTCATGCGGTCTGGACTCCTAGTGTCCAGTCCGAAGATGCCCTAGTTGAGTCCTCTTCGGAGGAACTTTTAGAGGAGGAGGATGATCCGGCCTTTTGACAACAGGACCCCCTAGATGATTCACGCGCCTTCATGTCTACCATTTGGCGAGGCATGAAGAAAATATTTCGGGGGCAGATTAGACTATGCAATCAGGTTGAGGAGCAGACATCTCGTTTAGACCGCATTGAGGAGGGCCTGCGGCGTTCGCAGTCGGCCGGACCTAGCACCACCGCTGGTCCAAGCCGATGGAGGGGGTGACACCTTTTCTTTACGTATTTCATGCATATATTTTTTTGCATACATTGGGGACAATGCATGGGATATGTA
Source organism: Agave tequilana (assembly GCA_038442645.1). NCBI lineage: Eukaryota > Viridiplantae > Streptophyta > Magnoliopsida > Asparagales > Asparagaceae > Agave > Agave tequilana. Next base: position 29,886 of record JAVJIF010008035.1, on the reverse strand, counting down.
TGGGGGTAGCTACTAACATTGGATTTTCTTTCTAGATTTTTAGGGATTTTTCTAGGATTTTCTTTTAGATTTTTAGAATTTTCTTTTCTTTTATAAAAAAATATAAAAAATTAAAAAAATTTAAAAATAAAAAAATAATTTTTTTCTTTGATCCATTTTAAAAAAAAATTAACTTGATCTTAGGAATTAAGGATATTCTAAACTAAGATTTCTTAATATAAGTCGAAAAAAAAGAAGTTTTGTGGATCTTTAGGTTAAGAAAGAAAAGAATAAAAAAGATAGCTAGATATTGAATTTTTCCTAAGCACTATATACATTTACATATTGAAGGATTAATCAAGGACTTAGTAATTTTGTTTACATTCATATATAAAAATAAAAATAAAAAGAAAAGAAATATATATATTATTAATCATAAATAAAACTTAACCATTAATTAAGCTGGTTAGTTGTGCCTCAAGAAGCATGGCCAGTCGCGCCTAAAGGTGGTTGAGTCCTTAGCATTCGTGGCCTAGTTTACTCGAGTCCTTGGACCTTAGGGATGTATCTTCATCTGGTGCCCTAAGACCATCTGGTCTGGGAGTCATCGGTAAAAGGCTCGCTACATGGGTAAATTAGAAAGTCTAATGAAGCTAAGGGAATTTAAATATAATAAACATATATATATATATATTAAAAAAATTATATATATATGTAAATAAATGAACTTAAGTCTAAGAAAAATTCCTCATGCATGTAGATGTATATATGTTAGGCCTGATACAAAATTTAGCTTTCTCTCTATTTTTGAAAACTTAACCTAAGTTGAAAACAAGACTTCTATTGGAAACTTATAAAAAGGAGGAAAAGTTTAGGGTAACCCGAAATCAAAAGATCACCGAAATTCTTGAAAAAAAAAAGGATCATAATTTTTCTTTCTTTTCACTAACATTTTTTTTCTTTTGAATTTTGTGGGTGCAATCCGCTGAAAACCCTCAGGAGACAACAGTCCTACTCTAGGGTAACCTAGAGGTTTAACGGCTTGTTGCATGAGCTCAGTGCAATCGTGTCACTTACGAAAGTGGTGTAATAATTTAGTTAGGATTTTTTCCTCTTTGCTCATTTTGCTCGGGGACGAGCAAAAGTTAGGTATGGGGGTGTGATTGGAGTTCATTAATGCATCATTTTACACTACCATACTATGCTTTATATGAATAAATATGAGATTTTTATTGCTTTTTTCTCTCTTTTTTAGGTCCAACATTAATGGAGAAGAAGGCCCAACAATAATGATTTTTAAGAGAATTAAAGAATAATTTAGAAGCCCACAAGAAGAAAGCCCAGATCTGGATTGATCCAAGCATATTCTCTACTTTCTAGAAGATCCAGCTAGGCACACGAGCAATAACAGAATGTCAGAAAATTCGCTGGCGCAACGGCCAAGATTCTGCCGTGGAAACGCGGCTCTGGCCGCGGATTCGCGGCAGTCCTCTGGCTGTTGATCAAGCATTTGATCCAATGGCTGTGGTGGGAAGGCCTCGTCTCCTGAAGGCTATAAATAGATCCCTAGGGCCTCTGTAATCGAGAGGAGAAAATAGCATTCTTTTGTTAGGGAAATTGTTAGGATTTCTCTAGGTTTTCTTTAGTCACTTATGTAATTTTCCTTTTCTCCTTCTAGAATCCAGAAAAGAGAGAGTGAGGGTCTTTATAATTAGAGAAGGTGACAACTCAATACAAGGATTAATCTTCCATTCTTCCAATCTTTTCTTGTTCTAGTGCATTTTCTTGTTCAAGCTTTTACCTTCTTATATTTCTACAATGAATTGTTGCTTGTTCTTTATTTTCATGTCTAACTAACTCATTAACATGACTTACTAACTTCTAACTCTACTAATTACTAACTCTTGGGTGATTGCTAACTCATATGAATCATTAGATGCTTTATTTTTAGTCTTGCAACTTTACAAGTCTATTTTACTTCCATGAAGATGAGTTGTGTTCAAATGTTTTAACAAATGCTTCGTATCCCTCCATACGATTCATGTGAGCCTCACTTAGAGCCTTGTCTTTAGAACAAGTGCCTTGATGGAACATGAATATGGATCACTTCACTATGCTAACGACTATTGTACAAGTTTCTTATTTTATGCTAGCTTCATTATAGCTTTGATGGACTAATGAATCTTGCATTGTTGTTTAGCATACCTAAAGGGTGACTATTCTTATTCTATTATTGAAAATCTATTTAGAGAGCCGATGATTCAAGGAGGCTACTAGCCAAAGCTAGATGAGAACACATTTTCGATATGGGACAATACATTGACTCGACAAAGTAAGACATCCTATTGCCGATGAATCTATATGAGGCATGCATCACCCAATGAGAGTAGTAAGTTAGTAGATTAGAATGTTAGTTAGTCATGACTTTTCTTTTTATAGTACTTCAAAGATCCTTTTCTTAAAACATTCTCTTTTCAAATATCTCCGTTTTCCTTCTATCTTTCTTTCCATTTTACCTTTTCTTTACAAAAACCCACAAAGATTTCACTTACTTTCTATGTCATTTTGTTTTTCATTTCTAAACAAAGAAGAACTTTCGTTTTTCTTCTTGGAATTTCAATATAAAAACCTTGAATGCTTCTATTGCTAATCCTCCCGCGGATACGACCCGTCTTAGCTTGTGCTACGAACGGTGATTCGGAAGGAGTAAAGTAAACCTTCACACACATTTGGAGTTTTAGATCGTCAGTATCAGGACATCTACGGTTTACTTTAACCCTCTCTCAATACAATTAATCCCCTTCTGAACCGCCTCTGCAGGGGTATATATAGGCGAAAGAAGCATATGGAAGGCGAGACGGGGCCACGCATCGAAGATCGACGCGTGGCCCCACCAAACTGCCACGAAAACGCGGGTTCCGCGGGAATACGGTTTTGGTGCGGGGATGCGCGACGCTTCGGGGACCTTTTAGATATACTCCGTTTCAGGTATTTTCATTCGTATATTCGTCTGACTTGCGCAGGGGTCTAGGTTCAATGTATCTTCTAGAAGATCACTTGCTTGGCTTCCAAGAATTGCGGATTTAATTACCCAAAAATGTGTTTAATTAAGCTCTTATTAACCTTTTGCCCTCCTTGTCTTGATTATCTGCAAAAGAGACCAAAACACAGTTTAAACCGACATTTTATTTATAAATCAATGAAAAAAATGTGATATAATAATGCAGAATTGTAGACTAATCACAGATCCGACCGAATAGACTTGATCTTTCAGTCAGAACTGGCCGAACACTGTTATGCTGAATTTTAGCCGAACAAATTAGAGTCTGTTGGGTCAGATCAGGCCGAATAACCTAGGGGAGGGGAGAGGGAAGAGGAGATGGAGGGGAAAGATGGGAGGAGAGGGGATGGTTTTCGCCGGGGGCGGGGATGGGGGAAGGGTTTCGCCGGAGGAAGGATGGTTCGCTGGATGGGGGTTCACCGGACTGGGTGGTCGCCGGCGAGGGGAGGCTTGGGATGGAGAGGGGGAGAAGAAGAAGAGGACATTTTGGAGGGTTTTTTAAATTTTTTCGCGGGGCCTTTATAAAATTTGGTGGTGCCCTAATTCTAGGGTTGCCTTCATCTCCTTTTGGGGGTGACAATATCCGCTCCTCATATCTCTTGTTGTATAGTAAGCAATATGATTTTTTAATGGACAGTTTTGCCCCTGATGTTTTCTTTTTATGCCATTTTGTTTGTCTGTTTTTTTTTTGTCATCCAGCTGCTAGTGAGGGAGGGCAAAGTAGTCCAATTTGGTGGTTTTTTTCCATCCTTTCACTGCCTGTTTGGTTAAGGGTGGAAGTGAGGAAGTGAGGAATTGAGGAAGTGGTAATAATTCCCTTTGGAACTTGGGAATTGGTTAGTAAGTTTTCCGGTGTTTGGATGTTGTTGGGAAGTGTGATTTGAAAAATGTTTTATCTTTTCTCGTGTTTGGATGGTAATGTGAAAGTGGAAAAGTTGACCACAAAGGTGACCGTAAAATAATATTAAAATAAAAATTAATTAAGAAAAATAAAAAATGGACTGTAATTAAAATGCAAGTGAGATTTACATGATAAAAAAATTAACTGTTTTGTACTACAACTTATTACAAATGAGATTTACATGACCACAAAATTAAGTGTAGCACTCTGGAAGTGAGGAAATGATTGTGTAAAAGAGAAAAGAGAAAAAGAAAATGAGTTTTCTTATTTTCCTTTTCCGATGTTTAGATAGATAGGGAACTGAGCAATTATACTTCCCTATTTTCTTACTTCCGCCCACTTCCTTGCAACCAAACAACCCCTATGTGGAACTGGGTGAGCCTAGAGATTTAGGCTTTCGTCTAAAGAAATGCAAATGAAAAGAGGAAAGAGGGCCTACCTAAGCTTTCTTGGCTTCTCCTTTTTTGCCCCCTTCTTTTCTTTTTTTTTTGGGCTGGGCTCTGTTATGGGCTTGCATATTATTTCTTTCTATTCTTTATTGCTATTACTATTATTATTATTATATTAGATATTGTTTTTATTATCATTAATAATTATTATTTTAATTGCTATTATATATAAATTAATAACCATTTTAATAAGAATTATTATTATTTAATATTTGTATTGGGAGATTATTATTTAATATTTTGTTATGGTTATTATTTATTATTATTGTTGTTAATATATATATGGCTTTTTTTTTTTGCATTTTGTTTGTTCTTTTTGCTTTGGATTTGTACTAAATATGCAAAAACATTGATTTTTTCTTCCTTGTGAAGAAATCTTTTATATTTGTAGCTCGGTGACATAATCTCTCTGAGCATTGGGAAGCTAAATACCCAAACAAGTTGTTCTAGAATTGATTTCAATTCATTGAAGTGGAATCAGCTCGAGGACCTCATCAACTCCAGACATCATCTGCAGGTAAGGAAGATCTTATTCTGCGCATTTGTTTTTAAATTTTATTTTATATAATGTTCATAACTTTGAAAGTAATACCAATAATTTAATTAAATTTAAATTTATTCGTCTTGAATACTGATACTAACAAATGAGCTAGGACAGCACACTTGTGGTAGTTAGTGTAATCTGAGCTCTTATCTGGAAGGGTATTTTGTTTCACTTGTTCAACTTTATATAATTCGTGATAGACTTTTCATAATTCATAGAAACATATTTTGTTTCAATCAGCATACTTTTCTTTGTAGATGGTCATTTAAGGCATGCAGTTTATTGATTGATTGATCTATCATTATTACTAATTTACATTATTTGTTGAACCAAGGGTAAGGTTATCTCACAGGGTAACCATCCGTCCATCTCTCTCTGGCTCGTGTTCAATCCAAACCGAAAACACCAAGTTGCCACGTGTCTGCGTTGGATTCGCAAACAAATCCCGCCCAAACATTTCCAATCTCACAGATAGCTAGATAGCCAACCAGAACCAGAAGAAGAAGAGAGCATTAGCAATCAGAGGCAGATAAGCCAGAGAGAAAGCAGTGACACTGAACTACCAATGGCCTCTCTGACCACCATGGCTGTCGCACGACCGGTGGCCGTCACGGGCCTTGGCGGCAGATCCCTGCAGGGCACCAAGCTCTCCGTCCGGTCTCCTCGCCGAGTTGCGGCACGCTCTAACATCAGGTACTCTCTGTCTCATCTTAGCATTTTGATTTTGAGGTCATGAGCACATTATTTTTGAAAGTACTTTGTTTAAGGTCCACTGGTGCTGTGGTGGCTAAGTACGGAGACAAGAGCGTCTACTTCGACCTGGAGGACCTTGGCAACACAACTGGTCAGTGGGACTTGTACGGTTCTGATGCACCTTCTCCTTACAACCCACTTCAGGTATCTCAATTTTGTTGGCTGATTTAGTTTATTTTGATTAGTATAAATTTGTTTTCTATTATACATATCCAGCGAGAAATATGTAGATTACAGATCACTATAGTTCATTAACTATTTTATTAGCATCTGCATTAACTTAGGGATTTTGTTTTGTTTCTATTTTTTTTTTACGGAAATGTTGGGGCCTTAGCCCCAATGTATTATATTATTAAAATAATAATGAATAAGAACTTGCAGAATAAGGGGAGGGAAACAAGACAAGGGATAGGAGAAAGAGAACAAAAAAACTGTTGTCGAGGAAGCAACAAGTTACGGCGGCTTCCAGCAATTGTGGAGTGTGAAATGAGACCGCCAAAGGCCCACTGATCCTTCCTTTGAGCTCCATGATAGATGAAGACTTAGCTTGGAAGACTCTTTGATTCTGTTCAAGCCAAACGACCCAAATGACGACAGTGACAACACAATCTCATCGGTCCACTTCATTTTGTGGGATATTAGATGCTCTCCAATCACTCTAAAGAGATGCAATAGAAGATGGCCAAGAAGTTATAGCAATGCGATTTCTTTCTGGCGCCCAAAGTTGCAAGATGAACGAACAAAGTAGGAAGATATGAGAGGCGGTTTCCGTGTTACCCCACAAAACATGCACAATGAAGAGAAGTGGATACCCCGTTTGGCAAGATTGTCTGCCGTTAAGAGAAGGTCATGATACGCTAGCCACATATGCACTTTTGTCTTGAGCGGGACTTGCGTAGTCCAAATCCATCAAAAATAATTATTCTCTTCAAGATAACCAATAAGGCTTCTATACAGAGAATTGACGGTGAAGATTAAATTTTTCTTGAGTTTCCAATACCGAACATCTGGAGAAGATATTGAAAGGTTTTTTGCTTGAAGGAGATTGAGGAGGTTGTGGACATTATTGGAGAGGTTTTGAATTGGTCATCTTCAGAATTGGGGAGCCCAAATTATTCTCCCACCGAGAAGACAAGTTTGAGTGCTCACTGTAGCGGAAGGATCCATGGCAATAGAGAAAAGATTAGGAAAATGGAAGCAAGGGTGTCATTACCCACCCAATATTCAAGCCAAAATCTCGTTGAGCAACTATCCCCCACCTCCACTTTGATGCTGGATGCAAAGGCCATAGAAGCCTTGAGGACTCCTCTCCAAAAAGGGGATACATGTCCAGAGAAAATGGTGTGCAAATTAAGATGCCTTCTTCTTCTATAATAGTTGTGTATGATAAGAGCCACCCATGAAGCATGTACATCATGGAATAACCTCCACCACCACTTAGAAAGGATAGCAAGATTGATCGCCCGGAGGTTGTAAACACCCAAACCACCTTGACTTTTGTGAGAGCAAACAAGTTGCCAATTAATCAAACAAACCCCACCATGAATATCTTTTGTTCCTTTCCAAAAGAAAGCACGTCAGATACGATCAATGGCATGAATAACCCACTCTGGAGGTGGTAGAAAGATATAAAGTAGAGAGATAAGGAGGATAAGACGGAATTCACAAGAATGAGCCTACCTCCTCTAAAAAGAGTATTGCCCTTCTAAGTGGCGAGCTTTTTCTCAACCCGGTCAATAAGAGCTTGCTAATCTTCCCTTGAAAGAGAGGTCACCTTGATTGGAAGCTCAAGATAGGTGAATGGTAATGTTCCAAGGTTGCAATTAAGAATACTAGCGGCTCTAGTACCAATCTCCTCACTTCTACTCAAGTTGTACACAAAGGATTTGCGAAAATTGATTTTAAGACCGGTCATCATCTCATAAGTATAGAGGAGAAGCTTTAAAGATGTGAGGGATTTAGCATCTCCCGGCACAAGAAGAAGGGTGTCATCGGCATAGTGAAGGCTTACGAGATCATTCGGCCATGAAAAGGAGCCAACCTTTTGTATGCTTCCACTGCTACCGGTTAGGGAGAGGATTCTAGTGAGAGTGTCGGTAACGAGAATGAAGAGGTATGGGGGAGAGCGGATCACCTTGCCTAAGACCCCTCCGACATTTAATGTGGTTTCCCGGCTTCCCATTCACAAGTATTGACGAGGTGCCGGAGTATAAACATGCTCGTATCCATCCAATCCACAAATCCTCTTGCCACTAATAATTCAAGGAGAAAATCCCAACTTATGGAATCAAAGGCTAATTTTTATCTTGATTATGTTATTTTCACCAATTATTTGTAGAGAAATCTGATTCATGTATCGATGAGAACATAGGATTGCTTGACATAAATTGTAGAAATACTTGCCTACTCGGTCACAAATCATGTTCTACTCAAGAGTCGAACAAGCGAGCTCACACCTACATAAATGATCGTGCATAAAGGACCCACAATTATCGTAGGTAAAGAATCCTTCTATAGATTATTGGGATTATACCTTTTCTGAGAGAAGTAGCAAGTGACATTGTATCAAGCTTCAGGTCCAGATTCATCATTTACAAGCCAGTTATACAACATATGTTAACCTCGTTTGCTTTGCTTTAACTCTTTTCACATAGCTCAAAGATCCAAATGTAAGGGATTCTTAAATTGTTTGAAATACCCTAGGTTAACCGCTTAGTCTTAGAAAAGAGCATGTATAATATATATATGTACTAGGAAGGGGAGAGAAGCCATCCAACTAGGGTTGTAACCGGTACCTGAAAAACCCTGATCTAGCCGTTAACATATTTATAGGGTTCAGATCTAAAAGTTAAATCCGAAATCCTTCTATGGTTTGGATCAGTTATGACCTTTTTCAAACCCGAAAAAGAAAAAAAATGTTAGAATCGATAACTCAAAATCATACATGTCACTATATTTCAATTGATAGAACTACTAAAATGAAAACTTGATGATATATAAAAATAAAGTAACGTAATTTTTTTAATTTGCATCCAATAAAATTGAATCACTTGAAAAAATAATATTAATTTTATCAGGTTCAAGTTCAAATATTACATGAATCCGACGCGAACCCAACCCGTTTGCACCCCACATCCCAACCCCCCACCCCACGCCAAAATAATAATAATAATAAAAAAAAAATAAAAAATTAAAAGGTTGGACTTCGTTTTTATCTATAGATTCCATAGAAGAAGAAAAATTCATCTGTTTTCATTACAATATATTCTGGTACTCATATTCAGTTTTACACAATAAATCATAAACTCAATATTCGATCAATATCTATAATGTGGAGAATATCAAAACACCTATATCCCTTATTCGTCCAATCTTAGTATTGAGAACAAACCAGTAGACTACATCTTTTCTAGTTGGACAATTTTGTTGAGACTTTGTAGTGAAAGCCAAATTCTTTTGTTTTGTAACTGGTTAATTGTTTGGATCATTCCTTAGGGTACTAAACTGCTAACTGATGATGCCCTAAGATGGATCACAACTTGTCAACAATTGTATCAAATTAATTAATCTTTCCAAGCTTTTAATTGGATTACTTAGATAAAAGTATAAAAGATGTGGAGAGTGGATATCAAATTAAGAAAGGTTTTTGGGAATATATAAGGAAACCCTTGACTTATTTTCAATACCCTGTCTTGTTTCAATATTACTTATTTTCAATATCTCTGAATAGTACATTATCTATGGTTTGAAAGCAAAAGAATCGATACAAATCAGGAGTAAGATAATGTAAAGAAAAGTTCTGTAAAAAAATGGGATCAGATTGAGTAGTAACCATCCTGAACCATAATCCTCCACTCTCATGCTCTCTTAATCTTCATCGAATTCAACATTTTCTCTATTTGTGATAACTATTAGCAAACTTTCTCCCTTCTGTAAGCAATACCGCATTCGACTATCAAATAGTTTTATGGTCTCTTGTATTCTTGTGCTTGAGTTATTTCCTTAAAGTATTCTTAGTGGTATGCACGGGGACTATTATTCTCACAGTGTTTTTTCCTAAAAGAATTTAATTTTCTTTTTTGCATTGGATCATACTGGCCATCTTTTTTGTTTCTTCCTCTCGCATTTATGCACCTGCTGATATCCATGATGCTATTCCTTGATTCTATAATTTTCCTTTAATGCATATAGCACAATCATTGACTGATGGCAGTAGACTGTATAAGTCTGCTTATATAAGATATTTCTTGTTTGAAAGTTTGAATCCTGTGATATGGCATCTGATTCTCAATACTGGCAGGTGAATATGATGGCTTAGTGTACATTGTGAGTCAACAACCCATAAACTTAGTCTTTATCTTCGCGTAGACGAGGTCCTTAGTTGAGACCTTGTTATCAGACAATTTAAAGATTTTCATATTTGCTTTATACTCTACATTCACACAATCAAATACAAAGGTTCTGGATGTGTGCTAAATTGAGTCTGCAAAATGGACTTCTTAAAGAGCATATAGTTCTGCAGGTAATTTATTACAAAAAAGTACATTATGTGTACACTGGCATTTCTCGGATTGTGTTTATTTTGTGTCTTCGATATTCTTTTGGTATGAGATTGTCGTAAATTAATTTTTCATCCTCTGATGTTCATACTGTTTCATTTAGCATGACATATTTAGATACCTAAACTTGCTTAAATATATGTCAAGCCAAGTATTTTTTCCCCCTGTGAACATACTTAATTTTCTGAATGTATTTGCATTCACATAATATATTTTAGTGCCTAATATCTGTGGCTTTCATCTGGATTCTGGTATCTCAATGCAGAGCAAGTTCTTTGAGACTTTCGCGGCTCCTTTCACCAAGAGGGGTTTGTTGCTCAAGTTTTTGATACTTGGGGGAGGCTCCACGCTCGCCTACCTCAGCTCGACCGCCTCAGGCGACATCCTGCCCATCAAGAAAGGCCCTCAGCTGCCTCCAAAGCTTGGTCCACGTGGCAAAATATAATTAGTCTCGACAAATTGATTCTCCATGTATCACCCCCATTTTATGCTGTTCATATGTACTTTACTATCAACTTTGTAAGTACAGTCGATAAATCTAAATCCTAATTATATTTCTGTCGTACAGTGAAAGTTCCTCAAATTTAAAGTTCATTACTGATATTCGAGTTCACCGACACACTCTATGAGTTTATGGAAACATCGCATATGTGGTTGTGGAAACGATAGCGAACACAGATGAACAAATAATGCTTGCATTCATACTGAAATACAAATAATTTTCGACTTTGTAACTTGAATTTCCTTGGTGAAAAACTTTGGCTCATACATGGTTTGAACCGGTGATTTCTTTTGGCTCATTCACAGGCCTTAACACTCTTTTAGTAGTTTATCTTTCAAAGCAAATTGTACTTCGTTTCGTTAAATTGGAGTGAAGACTAACAGCAAGTCAACTTGTCATTAAACACCACAACTAGAAGACACAGAAGAAAATCTTGATGCCTTAAAATTAGAGCTCTAAGTTTCAATGAATTATTTCTTGCCTTCCTCTATGTAAATTTTACTGTTATCAGAGGTAAAAACAACACCACCTGACTTGACCCCAGCAGCTTAAACCAGAAGTTAATGAGCCCCGGTCTGCAGATCACAAGGCACAAGCAGCCAACCCCATATTCAATGCCCCTCAGATAGAGAGAGTAGTCAATGTTAGTAGAAGTGACAGCTGTGCAGTATTTTTCCACACAGATCTGCACACACTTGTCACTTGCTTGCTCTTCTCTAAAATCCTCCTTGTGTTCATCTCTCCTTTCTTACCCTCTCCTACGAATCAAGATACTTCAGGTTTCAAGGTACACTTCTCTTCTCATTTCTTCTTTAAATTTCAGCAACACATTCAATGATTCCCATTTTATACAAAATAATGTAAAGTTGGAAGTTATGGGCAAAGTGTTAGCCTTGTCTCTATAAATTTCTGCAATCAGTTTCTTTGTTTCTTTTCAATTTCTTCTTGATATGGAATATGCATCAATGCACTAGTTCTTGAGACCCACTCTTTATTACGTTGCATTTGATACCTGAGAGGCCACCATGGCTGAGGATAAAAATAGTGAAACAAAGCTGTTGGAGATCTCTAGAGGCTCCCACAAGCTGACCCAGATGATCAATTCATGCCCAAAGGGCCCGAATTTTGACATCAGATCGAAAGACATCATGAAAGATCTACTCATTGGTGCATTTGATCTCCAAGAGTCCTTGATAGCACTTAAAAAGCTTCACGAAGCATCAAAAGTGTCTCATGAGAAGGCTAAAGGGAGAGAATTAGCACTGGGAGAAGTTGGTTTTGGGCTAATGGGCACTTCTGCGAGATTTGAGTGGCTCTTCATGGATGGCTCTTTGTGTTGGGAAACAATTTGTATGCTCTGATATCAATTGTTGTAATTTCAGGAGAAGACGCACCCACGATCGAATCGACAGGGGCGGCGCAGCGGATACGAGCCATAGTATCTACTAAGGCAACTTGAAGAAGAGAAGAAGAAAAAATTCCAAAGTGGATAGAAAGCCAACACACAATATAACGTGGTTCCATCAATTAAACAAATTGTGTGTACGTCCACGGAAGAAGGGGGAGAAAAACTTTATTAAAACTTTGGGGGAGTACAATAAGAATTACTTACACTTATGCTGAGAAGATTATAAGCTCTTGATGGTCGCCAAGAACAGCGAACCTTTGTAACTAAGCTTCTCTATGAATTTCTCACCTAGATGAATTACACTCTTAGGAATTACAAATTCTTTAGATTCTCTTGGAATACATTAAAAGTCACCCCTTAGGGGTTATTTATAGACCATAGAACTCTCCTATTCCTAAACAAACTCTTTCAATCAGAATAAATGAAACTTGAATCCAACTCGGACTCAAAACAGACTTAAAAAAGGAAACTGCTAAATCTGACATTAATCAACCTTCACGACGTATTCAGGTCATAATCCTAACAATCTCCCTCTTGATTTGAATACGTCCAAGTCCGAGAATAGTCACCATGTTCCATGTGCTCGCATCCACGCACAATTGAACAAAACTTGATTTCATCTCCATCTCACTCTCTCTTCTCCATAAGCCCCTCAGGGGTTCACATCTTTATTAGGTCGAATAAGTTCAGCCCCAACCTGAACTTTCTTACCCAATGATCTCTTTGATCTACACAAGATATATGAGAATTTGCTCCACCATAGGAGTAATGATCTGGACTACCTTGTTGCGCGCCAGTCCCAATCTCCCTTCGGTGTACAATTGAACATCCGACTTCGAATCAATCGTAGTCTCCGATTGTTCCACAACCACCGCTTTTGAAGCTGAGAATAACTATAATCTACCAATTGTAACCTCCGAATTCCGCAACATATACACATTGCCGACACGTTTGGCTTGAAACATCACATGAGCCTCTTTGAAAACTTTCATAAGATCACCTTTCGAACTGAAACAGAACCCTCCCTTTATGTAGGGCACCTAGAGAGATGAGATTGTACCTTGATTCGGGAACATGACGAATGCCTTGAAGAGTAGTGATGCATTCATCATGAGATTGAAACTAGATTGTTCCTTCTTCAGTCACCTTGCTTATAGCAGAATTTTCTATGAAGACTTCTCCCCTTGAACCGAAGTGTATTAAGAGAACATCTTGTAAATCACCTAGAGGGGGGGTGAATAGGTGATAATGCTAATCTAGAAACTAAATACGGAAGCTAAAACAATTTTGCAATCACACTTAATACAACCAACAAGTGTAGCCGAATTCGCCGTGAAGGGCTCTGGACTAACTCCTCTTGATTCCCCTAGATATGGGTTGAGGTGCTATATGAAGCTCTTGTGGTTAAGTACAAGTGAGGCACACACACAAGCAAGCCTAGCATATAAGGATGATCAATATGAATTAATGCAAGGCACAAATGCAAGCAATAAGATAAGAATGAATGAATGATGCTTTGCACAAATAAAAGAGAGAGAGTTAGAGAGACAATGGATCAAACGCAAACACAAGGATATGTTTCGAGTTTCGAGCCCCTAGCTCTACGTCCCCGCCTTCACCGAGAAGGATTTCTAATCCACTATCTTGTCCACCGAGGACTCCTACCGAGGGAACCTCCACCGAGGAGGATTTTTATAACAAGGGAGTACCGAACTCCTCTCTCAAATACCGCCTCACAACCGAGGGTAGGCCCGTAGCCAAACAACAACCAACGCCTCTACCGAAGAGGGTTACAACCAATCTCCACCTCACAATAGTGTAAATCACCTAGAGGGGGGGTGAATAGGTGATGGCTAATCTAAAGGTCACTTAATGATGAATTATGATGCAAATAATGCGAATAATGCGGAAGCTAAAAGCAATTATGACCAAATAAAAACTTTTACACTAAACACCACGTATAACCAAGAGTGTTGCCGAATTTCCCGTGAAGGGCTCTGGACAAACTCCTCTAGATTCCCCTTGAATGGGTTGAGGTGCCGCGTTGGCTCTCTTGGTTGAATACAAGTGTTAGCAACAATCCCAAGCAAGTATATCAATATGAGCACAAATGAATATATCAAGCATATATAGATGGACAATAATTGAATGCAAGATATAAACAAGAGACAAAGAGAGAGAGAGAGAGTGAGCAATCGCAAACACAAGGGATTTGTTTCGAGGTTCGAGCACACTTGCTCTACATCCCCGCCTTCGACACACGAAGGATTTCCACTATGCAAGATCCCAATGGATCTATCCTCGGTGCTGCAACACCTACAAGCCCTCGGACTCCCTAGTCCCGTACACACCGCAAGCTCACTAGCTCGCCGAGGCTGCACCTCAAACCACCGAGTTCGCACAAGAACTCTAAACCACCACGAGCACACTTGCCCGTCTCCTCAAAGTACAAAGATGAAATCTTTGGTGATCTACAACACTTTGATCACCTAAAGCACTCTCACTACAACACACCTATAGGATGTATAATCAATGGATGCTCAAGTGTGGTGTGAGAAAAACAAGGATGTGAAAGGTGGAGGAAAACTCAAAGACTTTCTTTTAACACTCTTGATAAAAACTTCCCTTTAGATAGAAAATATTTGCTCTCTATTTTGTGGAGAAAACCCTTTAAAAAGTCTGGGAAAAACTGGCTCAAAGCTCTCTTAAAATCTTGTGTGAAAACAATGACAAGACCCCCCAATTTATAGGCCAGAAAAATATAGCCGTTGGGATCTGTCAGTACTGCCCGTCGACCGGCCCGGTCGACCGCCAACGGTCGGATTTCTGACCGTTGGAGCCACGGTCGACCGGTGCGGTCGACCGAACTTTCCAGAGAGCACTGCTCTCTGGAGCGGTCGACCGGCACGGTCGACCGACCACCAGTACACACAGGCGTGCACGTTTGTGCACGTCGGTCGACCGGCCCGGTCGACCGACTTCAGGTATAGTCGACTAGTTAAGTCGATTAGTCGACTTGGCTGAAGCCTGAAACAGTTTTTCTGGGATAAAAAGTTTATCTTTTTGGCTCAAATAAAATCCCATAAAATACATAAAAATCTACAAAAATAGTTTTACCAATATACTTTGATATACAAACATGCTTGCACAAAATCAAGACATGTTATAAAAGATTGGACTATTTTTGTAACTTGGAAATATTTGGCCCATGATAAAAACTGTATTTTTCTAAAACAATATTTTTCAAAACATGTTTTTCCAAATCTTCATCAAATACAAAAACAAGATATACTTTTAAGGCATAGTGTGTATGGATATGATCCACTACACAATCATAATGAAATATCTATGTTTTTGTCATAAAGCTCTAAATAAGGTTTTGGTTGAAATATATAACTTTGAATACCAAGAACCAAACTTATATTTTTCAAAATGAAAAATCTTTTTATGAAAAGACAATAAAATCAAGAGTGTGTATGTGTATGTACTTGAGCAATCCACCAACTATCTGTCCTTTACATTTTTAACTAAAACAAAAACAAAATCTTATACCTAGACACAAGTCTTCATCTTCTTGAAGTCTTCCCTTGAAGGCTTCTCATCTTCTTGACTTGGTCCAAGCTTGATCCAAAAGCTCCTTGGATCACACCGTGCTAGCTCCAAATCTTGACATTTTATCCTTTGTTGAGCTATGCACCTACTAAGATCTTGATAATGAATCTGTCACTAATTAAACACAAGATCATTAGTAAATATAACTTCATGAGTTGATCATCATCAAAACTAGGGTGATAGGCCTTTGGGCCAACAATCTCCCCCTTTTTGACGATGACAAAACTCATGAGGTTATATATGCATGGATTAAAGTAAAGCTTCAAGGAAGCTCCCCCTTAACTCATGCATAGACATAAATAATAATATATGACAATGAAGCTCATAAATATGTATGCAAATGATGGAGATGAAACAAAATAAATCTTTTTCTCCTATTGCAATACAAAAATATATATGCATAAATAACAAGGAAGACAAATACTTCTCCCCCTTAAGCAATGAAAACATGCATATAAACTCAAATACTTCTCCCCCTTTTTGTCACTCATCAACAAAGGGTTCAAAGTAAAATCAAATCAAACAAATTTTTCTCCCCTTTTTTGTCAAAAACAAAAAGATCAAGAAGGGGTAATACAAATCAATCAATAAAGATTTATATGCAATATACATTCATGAAGAGGAAGACGCTAAGTTAGCTTCCCTACACATATACATTACATGAAGAAGGGATGACAAGCCCTAACTCACATAACACATATTATGTAATGCATAAGAGGAGATGTGAAGCTCCCCCTACACACGTATATCATATAAAGAAGAGTTGTCAAGCTCCTCAATTTATAATATACTCAACATGAATCCATATGTAAGAGAGATGTTAAGCTCTCCTTGCATATAGGAAATACAAATCAAACATTTTGAATTTTTCTTTAAAATTTTGAACTTACTTAATAAAACACATTTTGAGATATCAAATCAACATATATTTTTTATTTTGATATCAATAGTAAACATATGAAATTTTTTTTTATTTTTCATCATAAGCTTTGTGCTTTTAAAAATGTGAGCCAATTGTGAGTTAAGCACATGGAAATCATATATATGTATGAGAAATGAGTATACCAAGTGAAATTGAAACATACATATATATAAGAAACAAAATATGAGTATATACAAAATAAGTTCATATTGATACCAATTGAAACGATTCAATGATACCAATTGACATAACAATAAAATCAAGTGTATATCTCATAACCTACCACCCTTCATATGCACAAGGTAAAAGATTTTCAATGAAGCATCAAGGCATAATCGCCCATCCATCATCCCATAGATGGTAGGGGTTTTCAAAAATAGATTTGAAAATAAGCTTAGTTTGAAAAACTCTACCAAATGAAGAATTTGCACTAGAAAAATATTTTTCATGAAACACAAGTAAATCACATGGCACTAAAAACACTCTAATATCCATGAAGTCCATAAAATTTTCAAAAGAGGTGAGTGCACTAGTGTTATGTGGAACATGGTATCATGAAAATGTCAATAAAGCTCAATATTTCTTTAAATAAGAAAACATGAAAATCATCAAAAAAAAATTTTATTAAAAAAAATATATTTCAAGATATATGTATGTTTTGACAACACAATAAGTATACATACATATCTCTTAAACACAATTGAGTCCATATAAATAGATTTGCATTAAAGGCAAATGACTCAAGAGGTATACATGTATATCTTAAGGTTTGGCAAAATACACATATACATGAAATGAAAAACACATGATCATAAATCAAATCTAAGAAGTGGGAATATAAGTTTAAAAATGTATGTGTCATCAAAACCAAGCAATACAAGCACATTTCATGGGTTCAAATAAGCATTCAAGCACAAATATAAATAGATTTATTTGTGGCCCACGATATGTACAAGTATAAATCCTAGTGTTGACAAAAACTAACATAAAAACTAATATTCAAATCATGAAGCATCAAATTTTGAGAAAACTAGAATCATGTGTCAATCTCAAAAATTATTTGAAGAATAAACAACTAGTATAAATTGTTTTTGAAAACTAGTTAAAGATCCTTCAAATATATCAAATCTTATGTTTTTCATAAACATAACTAGATACATAAAAATTTAAGCACTCATGGTCTATAAGGCTCAAAATGTTTTTAATAAAAATGTGAGTGTTAAATGATCATGTAAATAGCATTTTTATGAAAATAGTCAATGAAGCTCATAAGTCACATATTTAAAAAAAAACACGAAAAATCATTTTTAATCAAAACACTAATCTTCATGGTATATGTATGATTAATCCAATCCTAACAATACACATACATATCTCAAATCTAAAAGAGTCTATTAATGATGTTTGCATGAAGGCAAGAGACTCACGGGTATACATGTATATTTATTAGATTTGAATTAAAAATACATATACATGAAGTAAAGCATAAGAAATTGGCAAAGCATGTATAAATGAGAATCATCAAAACTAGTCTATACATATGCATATAGTGGGTACAAATGAGCATGAAGTTCAATCATATATGAATCAATTGTAATTCACTATTTGTATATGTATACATGCACGTTTTGATAAAATCTTCATTTAAACATGTAAATACCACATGAAGCACACAAAAATATGAACATGCTATATGATATATGAAATTAAAAGCATGTGCATAAAAGTAGGAGTTTAGAAGTTGTTACCAACTCCAAAGCTCCAAATATGGTGGTCTTTCCACCAACGCTCCTTGATAGCGATGCATCCAAAAGTATGTCCATCAAGTCCATTTGCATCCACTACCAAGGCACCAATCTTCTCACGTTTTGTGAGAGCCCTCACCTATATCATAAGCAAATGGTGGGGGGTTTGGTACCCATATTTTCTTGTAGGGTCCACGGGGGTTAGCTTTGTTGTAAGGAACCCAAAATCTTTTATTCTTAGTAAAATTAAAATGATCTAATCTATCATAACAATATTTTGTTAAATGGCCTTTGCGGCCACAATGTGTACATATGTATACCTTAGTATGCTTATGTGTAGGAGTGTGATCATGGTGTGCAACATAAGCATGATGATGTGGATGTGCATGAACATGTGGAGTTTGTTTCTTTGAAAACAAAGACTCCAATTTAGTATGATTAAATGCACATGTGCTCAAATTAGATCTCAAATTATCTATTTTATTTTTCAACATATTTATCTCATTAGTTGTGGCATGTAAAGCATGATGAGATATATGATCATTTTTCTTTTTCTTTTGTGAAACAAAATCCTTTTCTTTTTCACAAATTTTTCTTTTCAAAGATTTATTTTCTTGAAAAATAACTTCTTTTTGTTTTTCCACCAAATCAATTTTATTTTTCAAAGTATTGTTTCCTTCACACAAATCATTCAATTTTGAAAATAAGGAAACATTTTCATTTTTCAAATCTTTATTTTCTTTTTCTAAGTATGCAATCTTAGATTTGAAAGAATCATTTTCTTTAAGCATGCAATCAAAATCCTTTTTCAAATTTTTGTTATCTTTTTCTAAACATGCAATGCTAGATGTAAATGAATCTTGTTCTATATGCATGCAAGCAATGTTCTTTTTCAAATTTTTATTTTCTTTCTTAAGCATGTCATATTTTTCAAGAATTGTTTGGCAAAATGAAGTGAGCTCATCATATGACATGTCCTCATCATCGGATTCGGAGTTTACCTCAAGGGGGTTATCCCCTTGGACCATATAGCATACGTTGGAGATGTCGCTTCCAACGTCCGAATCGCTCCCCGCATAGTATAGATCCTTTTCGCCAAGGGAGGTGAGGGTGTTCCATACTACAAAAGCCGAATCAATATTAGCAACTCTAGATAAATAAACATCATCTAGGGTAGACTTGATAGCATGAAGGGCTTTTGCATTAGCCTCAAAATTCTTACCATTTGAACAATATGAATTATTAGATATGGCAAGATAAACATGAATGCCTAAGGCCTTGAGGTACAATGACATCTTAACCTTCCAAATGTTGATGTTAAGGATGTCAAAGGTGGGTGGTGACATGAAGTCCATGGTGTGTGTACAAAAATATTGTGATTAGCCTAAAAATGAGGATCTTTTACTCTAGGTTGTTAGACCAAAATCAGAGTACCAAGCTCTGATACCAATTGTAAATCACCTAGAGGGGGGTGAATAGGTGATGGCTAATCTAAAGGTCACTTAATGATGAATTATGATGCAAATAATGCGAATAATGCGGAAGCTAAAAGCAATTATGACCAAATAAAAACTTTTACACTAAACACCACGTATAACCAAGAGTGTTGCCGAATTCCCCGTGAAGGGCTCTGGACAAACTCCTCTAGATTCCCCTTGAATGGGTTGAGGTGCCGCGTTGGCTCTCTTGGTTGAATACAAGTGTTAGCAACAATCCCAAGCAAGTATATCAATATGAGCACAAATGAATATATCAAGCATATATAGATAGACAATAATTGAATGCAAAATATAAACAAGAGACAAAGAGAGAGAGAGAGTGAGCAATCGCAAACACAAGGGATTTGTTTCGAGGTTCGAGCACACTTGCTCTACATCCCCGCCTTCGACACACGAAGGATTTCCACTATGCAAGATCCCAATGGATCTATCCTCGGTGCCGCAACACCTACAAGCCCTCGGACTCCCTAGTCCCGTACACACCGCAAGCTCACTAGCTCGCCGAGGCTGCACCTCAAACCACCGAGTTCGCACAAGAACTCTAAACCACCACGAGCACACTTGCCCGTCTCCTCAAAGTACAAAGATGAAATCTTTGATGATCTACAACACTTTGATCACCTAAAGCACTCTCACTACAACACACCTATAGGATGTATAATCAATGGATGCTCAAGTGTGGTGTGAGAAAAACAAGGATGTGAAAGGTGGAGAAAAACTCAAAGACTTTCTTTTAACACTCTTGATAAAAACTTCCCTTTAGATAGGAAATATTTGCTCTCTATTTTGTGGAGAAAACCCTTTAAAAATTCTGGGAAAAACTGGCTCAAAGCTCTCCTAAAATCTTGTGTGAAAACAATGACAAGACCCCCCAATTTATAGGCCAGAAAAATATAGCCGTTGGGATCTGTCAGTACTGCCGGTCGACCGGCCCGGTCGACCACCAACGGTCGGATTTCTGTCCGTTGGAGCCATGGTCGACCGGTGCGGTCGACCGAACTTTCCAGAGAGCACTGCTCTCTGGAGCGGTCGACCGGCACGGTCGACCGACCACCAGTACACACAGGCGTGCACGTTTGTGCACGTCGGTCGACCGGCCCGGTCGACCGACTTCAGGTATAGTCGACTAGTTAAGTCGACTAGTCGACTTGGCTGAAGCCTGAAACAGTTTTTTTGGGATAAAAGTTTGTCTTTTTGGCTCAAATAAAATCCCATAAAATACATAAAAATCTACAAAAATAGTTTTACCAATATACTTTGATATACAAACATGCTTGCACAAAATCAAGGCATGTTATAAAAGATTGGACTATTTTTGTAACTTGGAAATATTTGGCCCATGATAAAAACTGTATTTTTCTAAAACAATATTTTTCAAAACATGTTTTTCCAAATCTTCATCAAATACAAAAACAAGATATACTTTTAAGGCATAGTGTGTATGGATATGATCCACTACACAATCATAATGAAATATCTATGTTTTTGTCATAAAGCTCTAAATAAGGTTTTGGTTGAAATATATAACTTTGAATACCAAGAACCAAACTTATATTTTTCAAAATGAAAAATCTTTTTATGAAAAGACAATAAAATCAAGAGTGTGTGTGTGTAGGTACTTGAGCAATCCACCAACTATCTATCCTTTACATTTTTAACTAAAACAAAAACAAAATCTTATACCTAGACACAAGTCTTCATCTTCTTGAAGTCTTCCCTTGAAGGCTTCTCATCTTCTTGACTTGGTCCAAGCTTGATCCAAAAGCTCCTTGGATCACACCGTGCTAGCTCCAAATCTTGACATTTTATCCTTTGTTGAGCTATGCACCTACTAAGATCTTGATAATGAATCTGTCACTAATTAAACACAAGATCATTAGTAAATATAACTTCATGAGTTGATCATCATCAAAACTAGGGTGATAGGCCTTTGGGCCAACAAATAGAGGGAGCAAACACCACTCCGATCAACCTCTACCAAAGAGGGATACAACAAGTAAAGGAGGGTTTACAACTTGGAGGCTCAATCAACCTTAAACAATCTCTTTTCCACAAAACAAAGATCCTAAATAGATTAGGATAGAATGATAGCTCAAGTGTGAAAAAACTAGAGTTTGGAAAACAAAAACTCAAAGAAAAATACTTAGGAAAACTCTTGTAAAAGATAGAAATGAAGAACCAAAAAAAATCTCCCAATTTTCTATTTTCTTTGATTTTTCCAAAAACTCTAAAACAAATAAGATTGATCTTTTGAAGCTCTAAAACCTTTTGAAAACTTGTTTTAAACACCAAGAAAGGAGAGAAATTTTAGCTCTTGAAATATTAGCCAAAACCCCCAAGAAATGGGGTATTTATAGCCCAAACAGAAAACTAGTCGTTAGGCTGATCTGTCAGCCTGACAGGCTGGCGGTCGACCGGCCGGTCGACCGCCAACGGTCAAAATATGACTGTTGGAGCAATCCGGTCAACCGCCCGGTCGACCGCCCAGATACAGAGAGCAGAGCTCTCTGGTCCGGTCGACCGCCCGGTCGACCGGCCCACTGTGCTGCCAGACGTGCACAGCTCTGTGCACGTCGGTCGACCGGCCCTTGGTGCGGTCGACCGTGCGGTCGGCCGACCTGGCCTGTCAGCCACTGTTCTGGGTCAGAAAACATGTTAAAAATATTTTTAAAAAATCTTTTATATCTTCTAAAAATTCCCAAAAATAGTTTTAACATTTTGTATTGATATATAAACTTGTGATAAACATTTAAACTCAAATATCAAGCATATGAAACCATTTTTGTGTTTTAACATTTTTACCAAAAACCAAAACTTGTATTTTATCAAACTTGTATTTTTCAATACATGAATAGGATAGTCAAAATAAGTTTGTTTAAAAGTTAAGCATGCATGTATAGAAAGAATACATCTACTCTACATAAACCAATTAAACTTGTTTTGATCAATCTATTCATGAAAACAAATATCGGTTAAACTAAAAACCGAAAAATCAATATCCAAACATAAAACGTGTGTGTTGTGCACTTGAGCATATCAACTATTCTTATCTTTACACATGGATCTAAAACACACTAAACTAAACTAGGATACCTAAGTCTTCTTGACGATCTTCCATCTTCAAGTAGACTCGATCCAAACCGTGATTCACGAGCTAGGCTATGTATGATCTTGATGCTTGGGCCCTGGAATCACCAAGTGAAAGCTTCCAAACTCCTCTTTTTGAAGCAATCACCAACTAATATCTTGTTACATGATCTGAAACTAAAATCACAAGATTATTAGTAAACATAACTGCATGAGTTAATCATCATCAAAACTAGAGAGGAAGGCCTCAGGGCCAACAATCTCCCCCCTTTTGATGATGACAAAACTCATGGAGTTATATATGCATGGATTAAAGTTAAGCTTCAAAGAAGCTCCCCCTTAACTCATGCATAAAACAAATAAACAATAAATATGCAATGAATGACAATGCAAAAATAATAAAAGGCTCTAGATACCCAATGAGATGTTCAAAAAAATAAAACATGCTCTAGATACCAATTAAAATTAAACTAAATTAAACTTAATATATGCAAAACATAAATATGCATATATAAAACTCAATCAAACTCAAAATCTTTCTCCTCTTTTTTGTCAATCATCAACAAAGGGGTAAAAACTAAAACAAAACAAAATCTTCTCCCCCTTTTTAATACAAAGGAACGATCATCAAGAAGGGGTAAATAAAGACATTGTTCTCCTCATTTTTTGTCTAAAACAAAAACAAAACCAAATAGGGGTGACAATTAAGATATCAATTGAAAATATGTCAAAGTAGCATCTTGATACCAATTGAAAGTAAACATAGATCAATAAATAAATGGTATATGCTATATACATTCATGAAGAAGAAGATGTGAAGCTTCCCTACATAGATACATTACATGAAGGAGGGATGACAAGCCCTAATTCACATAGCGTACACTATGCAATGCATAAGAGGAGATGTGAAGCTCCCCCTACACACGTGTACCACATAAAGAAGAGATTGTCAAGCTCTTCAATACAAGATACACTCATCATGAATATATATGTAGAAGAGATGTTAAGCTCTCCTTGCATATAGGCAATACAAATCAAAACTTTTGTATTTTTATTTTTTTTTTATTAAACAAAATTTTGAGATACCAATTTTAAAACATTCAAATAAATATCTTAATATCAAAAGAGAGTATTTTTCTTTTTAAGTATATGATATCAATTTAAAATTTTTATTTTCTATCATAAAGCCAGGGAGTGGAGATACAAATACCAATTAAAATATGAAAATCGAATTTTCTCCCCCTTTATGAAATACCAACAAAAGACAATGCGTAAGCTCAAAATAAGATACCAATTGAAAAATTGAATCAATTGAAACAAAGTTGAAACTCAAGCTTTAGCATAAACAAGATTTTGTGCTTAAAGATATAGGGATATAATAAGCACAAATAAAACATATATATGTATGAAAAATAGATACCAATCGAAATTGATACTCTTCGAAATGTAAGCATACATATACAAAAAAATATATGAGTATACATAAATGTCAATATTGATACCAATTGAAAGAATCCAATGATACCAATTGAAACAACAATAATATCAAGTGTATACCTCATATAACTAACCTTCCAACACATGCTTATGTTTAAAAGATTTTCAATGTAAAGTATACACAAGGCATGGTCTCCCAACCAACCGCCCTTGGATGGTAGGGGTTTTCAAAAAATAGGTTTAGAAAATAAAGTTTGTTTGAAAACTTCTATCATAACGAAGAATATCGTAACTAGTTATATGAAAAATTTGTAAACTAGTACGAAATTCTTCAAGCAAGGAACAAAACAAAATTATTTTTCATGAAACATGAAATCCACATGATAATCAACACTCTAAGCCAATTAAGCATAAATATGACTCATGAAAACAAACACATGAGTAAATAATAAATGTGAGTGTACAAATAAGATGTGAAGATCATAATCATGAAAGCTATTCAATTAAGCTCAATATTCCTTGAAACATGAAAACATGAAAATCATCAAAACTATTTAATCTTCAAGGTATATGTATGTCCTATACAAACTAAAGTATACATACATATCCAAACACAATGAGTCCACAAAGATATATGCATGAAGGCACGTGGCTCAAAGGATGTATATGTATAACAATAGTTTAGATAAAATGGACATATACATGAAGTTAAACATAAACACATGAAAAAATGAAAAACTAAATTTTCATTAAAACAAATTTCATTTCAAGGTATATGTATGATTTGTCAATACAAAAAGTATACATACATATCTCTAAACACAATTGAGTCCATATGTATAGATTTGTATGAAAAGCAAAAGACTCAAGGGGTATTCATGTATATCTTAAAGTTTGGCAAAATAGACATATACATGAAATGAAAACACATGATCATAAAACAAAACCAAAATGAGAATACAAGTTTAAATTGCATGAATCATCAAAATTAGACTATACTAGCACATCTAATGGGAACAAATAAGCAATCAAGCACAAACATATATAGATTTATTTGTGACCCACTATATGCACAAGTATAAATTTTAGTCTTAATGAAAACTAACATTTAAACATATATTCAAATCATGAAGCATCAAAACAAGATATAAATTATCATGATAAACATAAACATGATTATTAAGAAAATCCACATGTTATTAAACCTATGATAAACATGATAGTTAAACAAATGGTGAGAACACAAAAATATTGGTCCATATTAAACATGGGTGTCTCAAAAGGCTATACATGCATGTCAAGGATTTAATAAACATAGTATTGACATAATAATCTATAAACAACAAAACATGCTATAAACAATAAACATGAAAAGCATGCAAATATAAATAAGGAGTAAGAGACCGTTACCAAAACCTATGAGGCAACTCTCCATGTCTCCAAAACAAGGTGGTCCTCCCACCAAACTTCCCTTGAAAGTGATGCATCCAATTGATTTCCATGAAGCTCGGAACACATCCACTCCAAGGTACCGATACTCTCACGTCATGCGAGAGCCCACTCCTACATCAAATACAAGAGGGGTGGTCTTTGGTACCCATATCTTATTGGGTCCATGGGGGTTAGTACCTTCTCTAACCCAAACAATTTATTTGCTAAATTTACATCATGTAATCTATCAAAGCAAAATTTAGCAAGGTGGCCCTTATGTCCACAATGTGTACAAGTGTACACATGAGCATACATAGTGTGATGGTGTCCGTGAGGAGCATGTGTATGCCGTGGATGGCGTGTATGCATAATAGATGGAACTTGTTTCTTTCGAAACAAAGATTCCAAACGTGTATGACCCACTACACATTGGCTCAAAGTGGAGCCCAAACAATCAACACTCTTCTTCAAAATATTTATATCATTTTTAACACTTGAAGATAAAGTGGAGCATGCAAGGGGTGATCTAGGTGAAACTACCCTAGCATGGCAAACATGGGAATCAATCTTATTTTTCAAAAACTCATTTTTCTTTAAGCACACATCTAAATCATTTGAAATAGAAATTATTTTATTTTTCAAAGCAACATTCTCTTTTAAAACAAAATCAATTTTTGAAGACAAGTTTTCATTTTTCTTCAAAATTGTTTCACAATCATTTTTATTTTTCAAAAATTTATTTTCTTTTAATGCAAGATTTAGTTGAGATCTCAATGAATCCCTTTCATTATAGACCTCAACCTTCTCTTGCAAAACCTTGTCAAGTCTATAATGCAAACTTTTATTTTCTTTTTCAATTCTTAGACTTTTCTTTTTCAAAATTTTATATTTTTCAAGTAATTTTTCACACACAATAGATAGTTCTTCATTCAAAGCATGGGTATCAACATAATCATTTGAAGAACTAGCATCATCATCATCATCTAAGTGGGTTTCCGAGTGTACCTCAAGGGAGTCATTCCCTTGGACCGTATAGCATTGTTGTGGCTCGGATTCATCTCCACTAGATTCTTCCTCTTGTTGGATTGGCATTTGAAGCTCGTAGGTGGTAGTTGTTGTCAACTTGTTCCATACTGCAAAGGCGGAATCAAGATTAGAAACATGCATAAGATAATCTTTAGATAGCGTGCTTCTAATGGCCTCAAGAGCTTGTGCATTGGCCCCTATATGCTTGCTATCACTAAGGAAGGATTCCTTGGTAATGGCAAGGTGAACCTTATATCCTAGGGTTAGTAAATAAACGGACATCCTAGTCTTCCAAACAATGATGTTGGAAGGGTCAAACATAGGTGGGGTCATGAAGTCCATGGGTCCAAGCTATATGTGTGCAAACAAGCAAATGCAAATGATAGATTAGCAAATAAGGATCTCACTCCTAGGATGTTAAGCCTAAGTATCAGGAGCGTAGGCTCTGATACCAATTGTAAATCACCTAAAGGGGGGGTGAATAGGTGATAATGCTAATCTAGAAACTAAATGCGGAAGCTAAAATAATTTTGCAATCACACTTAATACAACCAACAAGTGTAGCCGAATTTCCCGTGAAGGGCTCTGGACTAACTCCTCTTGATTCCCCTAAATATGGGTTGAGGTGCTATATGAAGCTCTTGTGGTTAAGTACAAGTGAGGCACACACATAAGCAAGCCAAGCATATAAGGATGATCAATATGAATTAATGCAAGGCACAAATGCAAGCAATAAGATAAGAATGAATGAATGATGCTTTGCACAAATAAAAGAGAGAGAGTTAGAGAGACAATGGATCAAACGCAAACATAAGGATATGTTTCGAGGTTTGAGCCCCTAGCTCTACGTCCCCGCCTTCACCGAGAAGGATTTCTAATCTACTATCTTATCCACCGAGGACTCCCACCGAGGGAACCTCCACCGAGGAGGATTTTTACAACAAGGGAGTACCGAACTCCTCTCTCAAATACCGCCTCACAACCGAGGGGTAGGCCCGTAGCCAAACAACAACCAACGCCTCTACCGAAGAGGGTTACAACCAATCTCCACCTCACAATAGAGGGAGCAAACACCACTCCGATCAACCTCTACCAAAGAGGGATACAACAAGTAAAGGAGGGTTTACAACTTGGAGGCTCAATCAACCTCAAATAATCTCTTTTCCACAAAACAAAGATCCTAAATAGATTAGGATAGATTGATAGCTCAAGTGTGGAAAAACTAGAGTTTGGAAAACAAAAACTCAAAGAAAAATACTTGGGAAAACTCTTATAAAAGATAGAAATGAAGAACCAAAACAAATCTCCGAATTTTCTATTTTCTTTGATTTTTCCAAAAACTCTAAAATAAATAAGATTGATCTTTTGAAGCTCTAAAACCTTTTGAAAACTTGTTTTAAACACCAAGAAAGGAGAGAAATTTTAGCTCTTGAAATCTTAGCCAAAACTCCCAAGAAATGGGGTATTTATAGCCCAAACAGAAAACTAGCCATTAGGCTGATCTGTCAGCCTGACAGGCTGGCGGTCGACCGGCCGGTCGACCGCCAACGGTCAAAAATATGACCGTTGGAGCAATCCGGTCGACCGCTCGATCGACCGCCCAGATACAGAGAGCAGATCTCTCTGGCCCGGTCGACCGCCCGGTCGACCGACCCACTGTGCTGCCAGACGTGCACAGCTCTGTGCACGTCGGTCAATCGTACGGTCGACCGGTCCTTGGTGCGGTTGACCGTGCGGTCGGCCGACCTGGCCTGTCAGCCACTGTTCTGGGTCAGAAAAACATGTTAAAAATATTTTTAAAAAATCTCTTATCTCTTCTAAAAATCCCCAAAAATAGTTTTAACATTTTGCATTGATATATAAACTTGTGATAAACATTTAAACTCAAATATCAAGCATATGAAACCATTTTTGTGTTTTAACATTTTTACCAAAAACCAAAACTTGTATTTTATCAAACTTGTATTTTTCAATACATGAATAGGATAGTCAAAATAAGTTTGTTTAAAAGTTAAGCAAGCATGTATAGAAGAATACATCTACTATACACAAACCAATTAAACTTGTTTTAATCAATCTATTCATGAAAACAAATATCGGTTAAACTAAAAACCGAAAAACCAATATCCAAACATAAAATGTGTGTGTTGTGCACTTGAGCATATCGACTTTTCTTATCTTTACACTTGGATCTAAAACACACTAAACTAAACTAGGATACCTAAGTCTTCTTGACGATCTTTCATCTTCAAGTAGACTCGATCCAAACCGTGATCCACGAGCTAGGTTATGTATAATCTTGATGCTCGGGCCCTGGAATCACCAAGTGAAAGCTTCCAAACTCCTCGTTTTGAAGCAATCACCAACTAATATCTTGTTACATGATCTGAAACTAAAATCACAAGATTATTAGTAAACATAACTACATGAGTTAATCATCATCAAAACTAGAGAGGAAGGCCTCCGGGCCAACACATCTTCCTATTGAAACTGATATGCTGTGAACATCTAGAATCTATGACCCATCTATCCATGTTACCATATGGTCTGCCTGTAACAGATAGATCATCGCACTGTTCTTCATCTCCTTCAACAAGTTCAGTGATATTAGCATCTGGTTGTTTTTTCTTTTGAAGCCAAAACTCAGATCTAATATGACTCTTTTTGTGATAATAGTTACACATTAAATTTTTGTGTTTTGAGTTACCCTTCAAACTTTCATTATTACTCTTCTCCCTTGAATAATGAACTTTCCCAAAATTATCATGATGAGACTCACCCGTCAACTGGGTGTCAATTTTGTCCTTATTGAGCAGATGCTCCTTCACCTCATTGATCTTGATTGTTTACTTTTCTTTATAGATGATAGCTTCCTTAAAGCTCTTATATAAAAAGGTAAAGAACACAATAATAGAAGTGTTTGATCCTCATCTTTTATCTTAACCTCTATTTTATCTAGATCATGATAATA